>PVLC010014433.1:0-39339 GCA_004027655.1 Graphiurus murinus
GGAGGAGGAGGAGGAGGAGGAGGAGGAAGAGCGAGCATTAGAAGACAAAGCAAGAGCTGGCTGAGGGTGCGTGCTGCCCTGTGAAGCCTGGAAGGCTGGTGGGTCTGAAGTCACACCCATAGGCTCACCATTTGGGCCTGTGCCAGGGATCTACTGCTCCAGTGATTACCACAAACAATGCAAAGTTATCATCTTACTCTGGAAGTCTGACTTCTAAAATAAAGGAGTCAGCAGGGCTGTGTCCCCTCTGGGGACTTCAGGGCCTCTCTTGGCCTCTGGAGGCCTCCCCAGCCCTGACTCCTCACCTGCTCTTCACGTCAGTCTGACCCCTGCTCCTGTCCTCACATCTCTGGCTTCGGCCGCCCACTTTCCTCTTCTAAGGATCTTTGGATGACCCTGGGCCCACTGGATAACCCAGGCTAGTCTGCGCGTCTCAAGACCCTAAATATAATCACATCTGTAAGGAGCTTTTGACATGTAAATTAGCATAGTCTCGGGGCCAGGCAATAGGACATGGGCTTCTTGGAGTGGGAGCAGAAGCAGAATTATGCAGCAGATCACAAGGCCCTCAAGTGGAAAATGCTTGGGAAAAATATCAGCGCTCCCTCTCCAAACATAGTCATATCCTGAGATACTGGGCATGAGGGATTATTAGCTAACTTGACATATCAACTTGACTAGGTTAAGGGCTGCCCAGATAGTCAGAGGGTGCATCCAGATAAGATTAGGATTTGAATGAGTGGACTGACCTACCCTCACCAGTGTGAGCAGGCACCATCCAATCTCCTAAAGACTCAGATAGAGCAAAAAGGCAGAGGAAGGAGGAATTCACTCTCTCCTGCTGAGCTGACACATCAGTCTTCTCCTACCCTTGGACCATGGATGCCCTGGTTTTCAGCCTTCAGACTCAAACTAAATCATGCCACCAGTTCTCCAGTTTGCAGATGGGAAATTGTGAGACTTCTCAGGCTCTATACGGATGTGAGTCAACAGCCAAACTAAATCCCCTGTTATGAATCTAGATTAGATAGATAGATAGATAGATAGATAGATAGATAGATAGATAGATAGATAGATGATATACACATACATACATACATACATGAATGTATGTATACTGCAGGTTCTGTTCCCCAGGAGAACCCTAACACAGTGCATTAATACACATAAGTACCCTTAGCACACCAACACTCCCAGGGATGCTCACAAGAGGCCAGAGCATGGAAGATCACCCCCAGGAAAGACCCCAAGCAGGAGAGAATGGCCAGCCAGGACCAGGGTGCCGCAGAATGAATGGGGGAAGGGAGATTACCACAGTTTAGGGAAGAAACATGACCAGATTCCCAGAGCAGAAGGAAGCAAGGGTTTCTGAGACCAAGGAGTAGGATATAAGGCTGAAGGGATGGAAGGGAAGCAGATCCCTGAGAGCCTGGGAACAGGTAGAAGGGCTCAGCTCTAAGGGAGGTGGTGATGAATTAGAAAAAGGCACACATGCATGAAAATGCTAACTTGGGGAGATTTCTCTAGAATGGGTGTTGGGATGGAGGATAGCAGTTCACAGAGAGGAGACATGGAACAGAGGGAGACAAACATTTACATTGACATTGAGAAATCGGGAGAAACTAGACACTTGCTTGGGAGAAAAGGAACAAACAACAAGAATCAGAGCAGAAAAGTCACTTGCTCACCTTCCTCCTGGGCTTCCCGCAGACAATTACCGCATCCCCCCCCCCCCATCTCTTGCAGATGTTAATTCAAATTTAATGAATTCCGGTTTCCCCAGAGTTTTTAGATCATTGCAAGAATGTAACCAAAGTGGTCCAAATTCTTTACAATATTGTTGTTATTGCTGTAGGTTTTTATTGAAGGAGAAATATCACCCAAATCAAGGGGGAAAGCTTAACAGATTAATATCTGCTCCTTCCAAACAGAGAAATTAAATTTTCTTGTACCCAACAGCAATCCCCACCCCAGCACCACCATTCTCTCCTCCTGCTGATGAGCAACGTCTGTTTAATGTAAATTGAGCCTACCAGGCAAAAAGCCTAGTTCCAATTCTGTTCTCTAACAATTTCCAATGTTTGGGTGGTGCGCAATTCATGCTAGAGATAATAATGGTAATATTAATTATTCCTGCGTGTCACGCTCAGTGCGGGCAGGCCCCACCGCCACCCAGAATCAAATGACAAGCAGGTGCACACCCCATACTGGAATCCTGTTAACAGAAAGCTGCTGCGAGGCCAGGCGGTGGAGTGAAACGCGGGCAGCGTGTGTCTGTTTCAGCCCGAGAGCACTATCAGACCTGCCAAGGATTGCCTGCTGATCTCTGCGGGCGGAGAGGAGTGAGGGGGGCAGCTGCTAGGGGACCCCGGGCTCCTCACCGTGGCCCTGTGACTAAGTGCAGAGGGCATATGTCCCAGGCACCCCCAAGTATCCCCATCTCCCCCGAGCAGTTTGATGGAGGCAGCCCCAGGCTGGAGAGAAGCCTGTTCTATCCTCTCCATGACAACTGCTGCCTTCCAAGTGGCAGACTTTAATTCAATCGCTCCCACAGGGTTCTGCACAGTGATGCTTTTAAGAATGGACCATTGTCAGAAGTGCACGGGTGGCCTCCCCTTTGCATTCTACCTCCCTCGCTGTGCGAAGGAAGCTGAAAGAACGCTCTGCCCAGAGCAGTGGAGGGGTCAGAAGCGCAAAACTGAATTGCCTGTTCTAAGAACCTCGGACTGAGCTAAGTCAGTCTGGCACCAGGAGCTTCCTGCAAGGAGGAGTGGCCCTGCCCAAGATGCTAAGGAAGCCCGAAGCCCGCTGCCTGGGTATTCCCACAGCCTTCCAGGCACAGTGCTCAACCAGGCCGGCTCTGCACCCAGATGGGCTGAGTTCAAATCCTTGCTCTTGGTGCATGAACTTGAGCATAAGACATTACATTTGTCTTAGTGGTTTGAAATCCCTAGCCCACCCTTTAGGGTAAGGTTGGCAGCCACCTTAAACAGCCTTGTGAAGCTGGGCAGGTCATGTGAATTGTCTAAAAGTTGATGCTGCCCACGTCACAGGGCTGTCGTGGATCCTAAGGTATCATGCACAGTACACTCTGCACCAGGATGGGATAAGTCCTCAACAGGAACAGTATCTCTATGACGCCTCTTACTGCATCAGATTCTAATTATCTACCATATTTCTATTTTTCCCCTGGTGTTTCCGGAGGCAAAAATATACATTTCTCCAGTCTCCAGGGCCACATATTATGAGGGTACATCCCAGCACCTTGCACTGTAGAAATCTCTCAGCTAGCAAGAAAGAAATGCATGGTGAGCTCACGAGTGACCGGGGGCTATCCAGCCTGGAAAGAGAAAACAGGCAGGAAATAATCATTTGTGTCACAAGGATAAAGAAAGGGCTCTTATTTGGAGGGGGGAGGGGAGTTAATTCTGGGAACTCCAAGATAATCCAGGGTTGGAGAGGGAGAGTTGCAAAGAAAGTGACTTGGGATTTATATTGAAAAGAACTTTCCCTGGCTCTGCCCCAGGGCAGAAGTCCTGCTACCTGAGGATGGGAGCGAGAAGCAGAGGCGCCCAAGGCTGAGTCTAAGAGGCTGGAAGCTGCAGGACAGGGTTTTGTGTTTGCCACTTTGGTGCAGTGCTTGGGCATTCAACAAAAAGCCATAGTGGGATTTTCCTTCTCAAATTCTGAACACACACACACACACACACACACACACACACACACGAAGAGAAGGGGAGCTCTGGGAACCATCTCCTCCCTGCTTCATTGCAATGGCTATTTTAAAAATATCCCCATAAGTGGGAAATGAGCAGTAAGCCAAAGCTTTAGAAAGACTCTCCCAAGCCAGGTGTGGTGGTGCGCGCTTGTAATTCCAGTACTTGGGAGGCTGAGACAGGAGGATCACAGGTTTGCAGCCAGCATCAGCTACTCGTGAGGCCCTCCGTGACTTAGTGAGAGCCTGTTTCAAAATAAAAAATAAAATATGTCTGGGGGTATAGCTCAGAGGTAGAATGTCCATAGGTTCAATCCCCAGTACCACAATAAAAGAAAAGAAGAGAGAAAGGGAGGGAGGGCCACAAGAAGGGAGGGAGGGAAGGAGGGAGGGAGGGAGGGAAGGGGAAGAAAGAAAGAAGGAAGGGAGGAAGGGTGGGTTTTCCAAGAAGCCAATCTTGGAAAAGCACTGCCCTCAGATGCTGCCAAGTCCAAGTGTCCCCTCTGCCAAGGCCCTGCCCAGCTGGGGATGCCCCAGCAGCTGGGGAGAGCCAGCCCAGAAGGACATTTGCCCAGACAGATAACTGATCAGCAAGGAATTGTGAATGCCTCGTTGTAACATGAAGGTGGCTGACTCCGGGAGGGGCCAGAGTGAGCAGCCTGCAGGACTCTGCCCTGGGAGCCCAGTGGCAGGACCCTGCCTGACCCCCAGCCGGTGTTTCCACGGGCTCTGTACACGCCTGCCCAGTTTTGCTCGCTGCCTCTGAGCTCACCCACCTCAGGGGCAGGCAGCTTTCTAGGCTACCAGTGCTGCTAATAATAGCCAGGCTCTTGTCGCTGGCTTCCTTTCTCACAGGCAGGGAGCCAAGCTGGCTGCGGGGTCACACCTGTGCTGGTTACAGCTGCGGTTTCCTGGGATCGGGGTTTCTCTGCTGTTAGTTAAGGGCAAAGCCACCCAAGGCCAGCTGAGAGCCCAGGGGGCCCGGAACACCTGCAACAGAACTGCTAACCCCCTGCCATGGCTGGCCTGCAACCCCCCTCCCCTCTGTGCTGGGGATGGAGCCCAGAGCCTCCTGCATGCTGGGCAAGCCCTCTAACAGTGCTGCCCACCCAGCTCTGCCTGCTTCTCTTCTGCTTTCTTTGCCCCCCCCCCCCCCCAAGGCTGTCTTCCTTTCTCTAGGCTTTTCCATCTCCTCTCCCTGCACCTCAGGCCTGGAGGCCAGGTCTGCCTTCAATGTTTTGACACTGGGAGGCGGCTGACCTCCACTTAAGGGGTGTTCTTGCATTTAAAAAAAATGATATTGCACCTGGTATGTCCAGGGTGTGTGTGTGTGTGTGTGTGTGTGTGTGTGTGTGTGTGTGTGTGTACACACGCATGTGGTCTGCCCCAAATTCTTCCAGAGTCCATAGTTTTCATTTTCCTGGAGTCATTTTTATTTTCTTATCCAAGATCTCTAGAAATGGGTGTTACTCATGTTTCTCTCCTCTCTTCTCCTCTCCTCTCCTCTCCTCTCCTCTCCTCTCCTCCTCCCCCCGCCCCATAGTCTGTCAAACACCTGCAGGCTGGATCCTGAGCCTATCACCTCCTAGGGACTTCACACCTGTAGTTAACCACCTCTGCCTCCTGAATTATCCATCTCTCCCTCTTCTTAATTCTTTCTATGCCCCTGTAGACATGTTTTAGGGGATTTCTCCTATTGAAAAAAGCTAAAAGCCCTGGACTCTACTTCTGCCTTGAGCTCTCAGCCCCAGTCCCTGCCAAACTTAACAGACAACTCTTGAGAGCGTGGTCTACACTGGCCATTTCCTCGTCCTCACCTCCCGTCCACTTGTCCTCTTACTCCCTTGGATTCCCACCCTCCTGTAGCTGAGACTGTCTTTACCAAGTCATGGTGGCCTCCATGCTTCAACATCCCGTGCCTTTGTCCTCTCTGCCCATCCTCATCTTGCCCTCCTCCTAGCAGCAGCAGATGGTGGCCACCCCTTCCGGAAATTCCCTTCTCCTCTATTTCTATTCCATAAGCCCAAGTTTTCTTCATTTCCTGTCTAACTCTGGCCATGTCTTCTCTGACCCTTTTGCTGGGTCCTCCTCTACCCATCTGCTGAATCTGGAGCCTCTCTAGGCTCAGTCCCAGATGCTCTCCTCTCTGCTCTCTCCTCTCTCCACTCCCCTCCTCTTCCTCCTCTTCCTCTTCCTCCTCCTCCTCTTCCTCCTCCTCCTCCTCCTTCTTCTTTTCTCTCTCTCTCTCTCTCTCTCTCTCTCTCATCTCTCTCATCTCTCTCATCTCTCTCTCTTTCTCTCTCAGAATCACTATTCCCATGGCTCTAAATACCTTCTATACTGACTTTTATTTATTTATTGGTACTAGGGATTGGACCCAGAAGTATGTTATCTCTGAGTTACACTTCCAGCCCTATTTTATTTGAAATAGGGTCTTGTGAAGTTGCTGAGGCTGGCCTTAAACCTGCAATCCTTATGGTTTAGCCTCCCAAGTTTGTTTGTTTGTTTGTTTGTTTGTTACTTGGGATTGAACCCAGGGGTGCTCCACCTCTGAACAAAACCCCTAGCCCTTTTTACTTTCATTTTGAGATAGTCTAAGTCACCACGCACTGACCTCAAACAAGCAATCCTTCTGTCTCAGCCTCCCAAGGAGCTGAGACTACAGGCATGCACCACCTCGCCCAGCTCTGACTTTTAAATAGATATCTAACCTCCAGTCTCTCCATTAAGACACACATTAATATCCAATAGGCACCTCAAAAGTATCACATCTAAACCCTGATCATCACAATTCCTACCCCAGTCCTTTCTTCCCAAGCATCCTCCATCAGGAAATAACAGCACCATTTACCTCATTACTTGGGGCCCAAAGCTACGCCCCTTTCCCTTACCCCACCCATCTCTAACCCATTAGGAGTTCCTCTATGTCCAGCCAGATAGCCATGGAATCCTCTTGCAGCTCCACTCTGCCACCCTCTGGAGCCCCCTCCTCCCCGTGAAGACAATGTCACATGCTGCTGCCTTGTTCTTCTCACTCCACCCCATCAGGCTTGAAGCCACCCTTAACACAGCAGACGAGAGGGGTGCTGGCAGTGCCCGTGTCGAGGCTGTCACTCCTCTGCCTGCAGCCCTCCGCTGGCTTCCCATTGCTCCTTCAGCATGCCTGACACAGAGTGAGCGCTAGATGAGTAGTTATTAGATTAATGGATAAACCAATACCAGGGCAGGTCCACATAACCGAAGCACAAGCATGATGACTTTCAGTTGCCGAAGGGAGCTGCTTTTGTTGTTCTTTGCACATGGTTCAGGTCCGATAATTATTTGTTAAACAATAGCTTCCATTTAAGAAATGAGTCCAACACTAAACTGTGAAGTTGAGTTGATCGATCTCCATTATTTACTAGAGGACTCAGCTAGCGTGTTCCAGAGCTGGGGTTTAAGCACATCACATGCATTCTCTCCACTCAAAGCTGTCATCATCCAACAGAGGAATCGTAAGGGTCAATTCTACCTGGCAAACTGTAGGGCACCAGGGAATAAAGGAGACATGGTCCTTTATCTTGAAATCTGAGAACCATTGTCTCCCCAAAATGAATGGATAAATGAGGGAGCAAAAGAACTGAGGCAGCAACTAGCATTTTTCGTGGCCTGCTATAAGCCAAGTACCACATAAAGCACTGGATATACTGGTTATACCAGAGAGTCCCTGCCCTCCAGAAGCTCTACTGACCAACCACTTAGTAAGTTCCCCTTGACCTATGTATCTCTACTAATTATGATTTCTACCTCTCCCCTTCCATCCCATACACCTTCAAATTATAAGTGATGTCAAGCCAGGTGTGGTGGTGCATGCCTGTAATCGCAGTACTTAGAAAGCTGAGACAGGAGCCGGGTGTGGTGGCGCACGCTTGTAATCCCAGCATTCGGGAGGCTGAGACCGGAGTATCCGGGTTTGAGGCCAGCCTCAGCTACCTAGTGAGTGAGGCCCTCTGCAACTTAGTGAGACCCGGTTTCAAAATAAAGAATAAAAAATAGGGCTGGGGGTGTAGCTCGGAGGTAGAATGCCCCTGAGTTCAATCCCCAGTACCGCAAAAAAAAAAAAAAAAAGAAAGCTGAGACAGGAGGATTGTAGGTTCAAGGCCAGCCTCAGCAACTTAGTAAGACCCTTAACTTAGTGATACCCTGTTTCAAAATAAATAAAATAAAATAGGGCTTGGGAATGTAGCTCAGAGGTAAAAAGCCCCTGGGTTCCATCCCCAGTGCTGAAAAAGAAATTAAAATTATCTTAAAGCCATGTTTCTCACATAAAGTGTCTAAACATGAATGTCATCTCTTTCCAAATCAGTGTTGGTTCCCTTGGCTCATAATTGGAGACTGCCTTCAACCTAAGGAGAAGCATCAGACACCAAGGAATAAGGATGTCCCCTCTATGTCCCCCTTGCTTGGCAGAGGCTGGGCCTTCTCATCTATACCCACCTGCTCCCTAGAGGGCCTGCTCAGCACCATCAGAGAAGGGCAGTGCAGGTGCTATGTGTGTCCAGAACATGCTTGGGTTTCTAGGTGAGGTATGAGGGGTCACCTCTTATTTGGGCCCAAAGCAAGGCACAGTAGAACACACCTATAATTCTAGTACCTGGGAGGCTGAGACAGGAGGATCATATTCCAGGTTAGCCTCAGTAACTTAGTGAGACTCTGTTTCAAAATACAAAATAAAAGCCGGGCGTGGTGGCGCATGCTTGTAATCCCAGCATTCAGGAGGCTGAGACCGGAGGATCCGGGTTCCAGGCCAGCCTCAGCTACCTAGTGAGGCACTCCGCAACTTATCGAGACCCGGTTTCCAAATAAAGAATAAAAAATAGGGCTGGGGGTGTAGCTCGGAGGTAGAATGCCCCTGAGTTCAATCTCCAGTACTGCACACACACACAAAAAAATACAAAATAAAAAATAGCAAGGGATGTAGCTCAGAGGTAAGATGCCCCTGGGTTCAATCTCCAATTCCAAAAAAAAAGGATTTGGGCCCAGGTGAATGAATCAAACACAGAGGTGGGGTGACATTAAGCCAGGTGACAGGGAGTGAACTGTGATATTTTGTGGCTGATGGGACAGAGAAGAACAGGGAGGGAAAGTTGTCAAGGATGTGAAAAGTGTTGAACAATAAGTGCTTTGTAAACCGTAAAGCCCTATGCCAGTCTAAAGAGATTATTGTGATTTGCTTAAACTACACCCTAAAACTCACCCCTCCGGCTTAGAGTTACTTCTTCAGTGACTCCTCTCAAAGCAATGATCTCAGACAACGAGCACTTACACCCACACCGCTGGCTCTCAACAGTATGCCTCCTGGAGGAGCTGTTCTGTTCTGTGCTTCGTTTTTTAATTGAGGTAAAATTCACATAATATAAAATTGCCCAGTTTAAAGTGAACAATTCAGCAGCATTTAGTACATTTACAATGTTCTGCAACCATCATCTCTACCTAGTTCCAAAATACTTGCATCACTTTGAAATAAAACTCCACATTAGCTGGGTAAAGTGGTACACAAATGTAATCGATGTAATCATGGTACTTGGGAGGCCGATACAGGAGGATCCCAAGTTCGAGGCCAGCCTCAGCAGCTTAGCAAGACTCTTAGCAATTTGGTAAGACTCTGCTCTGAAATAAAAAATAAAAAGGGCTGGGGATATAGTTCAGAAGTAGAGAGCTCTAGATTCAATCCCTAGTACCACAAAAGAAAAGTTAAAAAAAAAAAAAAAGAAATAAACCCTCATATCCATTAAGCAATTTCTCTCTACCTTCCCTCCCCCATATCTTCACAACCACCAGTCTGCTTTCTATCTCTACAGATTTATCTATTCTGGATATTTCACATAAATGGAATCATTCAATATGTAATCACTTGTGTCTGGCTTCTTCCACTTAGCAGAGTGATTCTGAGGTTCATCCATGTTGTAGCATGAATACATGAAATAATATCAGTACTTTGTTCCTTTTTATGGCTAAAAAAAATTCCAATTCCAATATAACTTGGTTAGCCATTTATTTTGGGTATTTCTGCCTTTTGCCTATTATAAAAAGTGCTGTTGTGAATATTTCTGTATAAGGACTTATTTGAATGCCTATTTTCAATTTTGGAGGATGCATACATAGGATTGGGACTGTTAAGTCATATGGTAATCCTATGTTTAATTTTTTGAGAACCTGAAAGTGTTCACTAATGCTCTAGCAGAGGGGAATACTGGGTACAGGGCAGGGTTGCTATGATGGGTAAGGGGTGGGGGGTGGAGGTGACAAGCCATGAAGCTCTGGAAAGGATGGAAGGCAACACAATTCTGAGTGGAGTTCCAGGGTGTGAAGAAAAGGAGACACCGTGAAGTTCACTATGGAGAGGGAACCAAAGCAAAGTGTGGGTGCAAAGCCCATGGGAGATGTTCACCAAGAACCTCAATGAATGGGCGCTCAATGGATAGCAGGTAGGGGGGCAAATACATCCTAGCTCCCTAGCAAGATGTCCATGAGCAGCGGTAAGTTCTTTCAAGTTAGAGATTCCAACTATTTGTTCAGGGCTATTTCAGTGGCCCAGGCCCAGCTACTTTGCAATTGACTGGAGTTTCATGTGTTTAAACTCTTAACTCCCATGTGTTTTTGCCTTATCTTCATAACTCCTTCCTGAATTTTTAAAAAGCTAAGACCCTGACACATTGGTTTTCTCTTTGTCATCTCTACTTCTTGATAGAGTGCCTTGCAGAGCAGGCCCTGAATACATTCAAGTTGCTTGCTAGCTCAATTTTTAAAGTTCCATAAATAAGGAGTATCTATTTAGTACTGAGGTTGGCTATAAAACTACTGCCAAAATCAGTTTTCTGGTGTTTAACTGTTAACAACCTGCCCCTGCCATTTTTTGCTAAAAGTTGAAAGTTTGCTTTTCATAAGTCTTTGTCGAGTACTTTCACACTCAATGTGAGCAGACTGTTGAGAAAGCCCACCCCATGGAGTTGTAGTCGGGAAGAAGATGGAGAGATGACTGAGTTCCTCGGGCCAAGCTTTGGTAGTCTTATTTTATAAGCATGGGATTTGGGCCTAAAAACCACAATTTTCTTCCTTCATCTTCTACTCACTAGTGTATGTGGACCTGAAAAATCACAAACTCACATTTGAAGTCCTTATAACATGTCCAAATGACCATATGCCTTTAGCTTTCTATTTATTATCCCATGAAAACAACAAATATTTATTAAGAATTATTGACGTGGCAGACTGATTAAAGAGGCCCATAAACTCCAAGTTTAAGTTTAAGATAAATTAAACTTAGAGAAGTAATTTCCCCAGAAAGTAACACAGCCCCCCAAATATGGGGGGGAAATCAGGAAATATTTAAAAGCATTCATCAATGATCCACTTAATTCCTGTGAGTAATTAAGTATTGTATTTAGCCATTGTATATGGAGACACTCCTAATCTTTGAATCTAACAGCCTGAAAGCCAACCACTTCTTCCCACAGTGCTTCATGCTGGGTCCCCATGGGATAGAAATATGAACTAAACTAAAAAATCAGGGATATATTTGATCTGTCCAAGATTAATTTTTATCTCAAACTAATGCCTTTGTATCTTAAAGAGAGCTAGAGGTTGGTCATCTGTGCCTCCACAAGGGTGACAATTTCTGGGGAGTGGAATAAAAGACTGTTTTTCCTGTCCTGTGTGCACATGTATGTGTGTGTGAGTAAGTGTTTACATTCATCAGAGTCATAGCAGGGAGAGAAGTTCACTTCATATACTGCTGCTGGGAGCAAACTTTAATACAACACCTAAGGAAAGGAATTAAATAAAATTCACCAACATTACAAATGCACACCCTTTGATCCAATGATTTTATGTAAGTAATTGATCCTCCAAGTATATTTCCACATACACACTATGATATATGTACAGTTAGTAATAACTGCCAATGCATTTGTGAAAGCAAAATATTAGAAACACCCTACATGTTCTTCATCAATGGACTGGTCTTTGGTTTAGACCCTATAATCAGAAGCATTGCTAGCCAGTGTCCAAACTCCTTAGTTCAGCACTAAAACTCTTGATATAGAGTCACCCCAACTTCTCAGCTTTGTCCCCCAACTCTCCCACCAACTCTACCCTCTATTTGAACTCTGAACTCCTGCAAGAGCCTCAGCTCCATATCCACCTGGATGACTCCATCAATATCTATTGCTCAAAAAGTTATGAGGAAAGGAAAGAACTTGAAAAGTCTTCACCAGTCATCCTTTGATAGCTCAGAAATGTTAATGAGCATTTCAACACAAGGAATTACAACCTTGCAAATCCAGACACTCTGCTCTTTGGGATCAGGATAATGAAGCAAAAATATTTCAATGGGGAGAAAAACCAGGGAGTTACTACATCATTCCAAAACCTATTTATTCTTTGTGATAAACTAGAATTCTAAGAGAAATTTTCTTATCAACAGTTTCCCATAGTTCTTTATTGAGATGTGATTTTTGAGTTTTAAACTTCTGAATCCCACATAAGAAATTTGAGGAAACAGAGAAACCCAGGGGGGGAAATCAGCCACACTGTAGGGAATACCTGTAGGGAAAGTCCTCCAAGAGACAAGTGATGGCAGAAAGCCCCAATCTACACAGTGGATGCTAATGCTGGTATCACTCCAAGAGCATCGGGATCCTGGCCAGGTAAACACCCAAAACCTGCTCCATGGAAGGGCAGTCCTGCCTGAGTGGCTAGTGGCAGCAATTTAGATGATTTATTTATGGAAAGCCCATATGAATGTACTCCCTAAATCACTGCTAGCTACTCCAAGGTTGCAGTTTTAATGTTATCACTGCTCGTTCAGCCAAAGAGACAGAAAGACTGCCCCATAACTCACAAAGCTCCCAACCCCCCCAGAGATTCATCATGTTTTGATCCACAGCAGCTCTGCTCTTGGAGAGAACAAAGGCCTCATTCCAGTGGGTTTATTGTTGGTTCATTCATTCTCTCACTCATTTGTTCATTGTGCTTCACTGGGCACCCTCCATGGCCAAGGACTGTGCCAGGCATTATAAGACAAACAAGAATCAAAGAGGCAAGATGGCCACCTTCAAGCAACTCCATCAGGGAAGACAAAACATGGACACAATTAATCCTAATTGGTGGCAGTGCTATGGACTACAAAAGCTTTGCATGGTTTTAAAAAATGCTAAAGGGGATTTCAGAGTTCTCTTCAGACTGAGTCCATCCATAAAAGCTTTGTGAAGGAGATGACACTTGCCCAAAACTATGAAGGACATGTGGGATTTCCCTGCATAGCATCTTAGAAGTTTCTGGAGGCAAGAAAGTAGCTCAAACATGTACATGTTCACGAAAAGGCCCCAAGATTAGGACAGCAATGATCTGGGACCTTCCTCCATAGCTGCCCCTTATCAATACTCTTGGGCATCAATATCCTCAGCCAGAAAATAAAGGGTAAGCTGAGCATGGTGGCGCATGTCTGTAATCCCAATACCTAAGAGGCTGAGACAGGAGGATTGCAGGTTGGAGGTCAGCCTCTGCAACTTAGTGAGACCCTCAGCAACTTAGCAAGATCTTATTTCAAAAAAAAAAAGGCTGGGGGTGTAGCTTGGAGGTAGAATACCCCTGGGCCCTGGGTTCAACCCCTAGTACAAGGGAGGGAGGGAGGGAAGGAAGGAAGGAAGGAAGGAAGGAAGGAAGGAAGGAAGGAAGGAAGGAAGGAAGGAAGGAAGGAAGGAAGGAAGGAAGATAATCACAGACCTTGTTCAGTTCTGGCATTCTGTGTGGAAGGAAGGAAGGAAGGAAGGGAGGGACATAATCATAGACCTTGTTCAGTTCTGGCATTCTGTGTGGTCCCTCGGGTTCCCAAATTAGGAGGTGAGGAATCAGGAAGAAAGGAGGACAAGGAGCTAGCCAACACTTAAATGCATGCTTCTGTTCAGAGACCTCGCTCCTGAAGAGCAGTAACTCAGGGTGTGTCTGTGGGCACATACACATTTAGGTTCTCCACTCAGATAAGGGTGCATGGGTGGCGTAGCAAGGGAAAAGATTGTCTCCTTTAAGCAGATTTCAAATGTTTTCTTCGGTTGGGCAACTCTAGAAAAGGTGGTGTCTCAACTCCAGCAACGCAGAAGCAGAAACAGAGATCTGAGACGACTCTGGGGTTTTGCCTTTTCTTACTTATCCTATCGTGACAAGGCTGCGCTACTGCATGAAAGGAGGGAGGCAAAGCCTGTCTCAGCACTGTACCCCAGAAGCTCCAGATGAGAGCACTATGGGGAAGTCACTATGACAGCCCCAAAATACTATGGCAGGAAGAAGCAGGAGGGCAATGAGGGGAGAGAAAAAAATAAGGGCAACCACCAGAGATGAGGAAACACTAATATAACTAAGAACCTCTAGTCAGGGTTCTCAAAACCCAAGAAACTGGACAGTTATTTCCTTTTTGAGCAGAGGCAAGATTGTTTCTGGGTCTTCATATAATACACAAGCAACCTTACTATGATCTGCCAAGGGGCTCCACCACAGCCCTCCTCATCTTCCCCAACAACCCTCCAGACTGCATCTGTGAGAGCCAAGCAATTATGCTTGCTGAGTCCATTCCAGTTGCCCTGGGAAAGAGGCAGCTACAAGTTCTTGTGATGTACTATGAACACCGGTCACAAACAGCTAGAATTGGGCAACACTGTGCCTAATCGGAGGGTCTGATCTTTCTTGGAGGAGCATGAACAATTTGGTAGTAAAGATCATCTGTATGTTGAATGGTGAGGAAACAACTCCAGCAGGAAGCATCTGGTTAGGAAAGACAAAGTAGAGGGGAATGGGGTGGTGAAGAAGCAACTTTGCTTTTCTTGATTCTTGGATGGCAGATAAACAACACTGAGGACCCAAAGTGGACAGACTCCTTTCTCTTGAAAACATATACTCATATTCAGGGATGTTTCCTTCTCACTTGGCTTTAGGTTTAGGCTATGGGGACTGCAGGTTGCCATCCTGCATTTGGTCAGCCCTTGATGGGGGCCTCGTTTGTTTGACCACTCATTAGATGTAGCCTTGGTATCAAGTCTGAGAGAAACTTTTGTACCACAGGCATGCTTACTTTTAAAAATGTTTAAAATCTCAGTGGTTGATATGTAATTTTATATTCTGCTTTCCTCCTAACATTATATCATAATGTTTTCTCTTTCTCAATAATGGTCTTAGTAATCTCATGAGAGAGAGAGAAAGAGAGAGAGAGAGAGAGAGAGAGTGTGTGTGTGTGTGTGTGTGTGTTACTAAGGAGTGAACTCAGAAGTATTCTATCTCTGAGCTACACTCCCAGCTCTATTTTTTATTTTTTGCTTTGAAACAGGGTCTTACTAGGTTGCTTCAAGTCTTGCTAGGTTGCTGAGGCTGTCCTCGAACCTGCAATCCTCCTGTCTCAGCCTCCCAAATATTGGATTATAGGTGTGTGCCACCACATCTGGAATAATCATATTTTTAATAAAGGTATAAGCATCCATCAAGTAGGTTCACCCATTTACCAATCTATTCCCTTCTATTAAACATTTAGATTGCTTGCTCTTTTTTTATTGAAAATAACACAGCTTGGCACTGTGGAGTTTGGGTACTAAATGAAGAACAAAAACAACCTCAAATCAAGCATGAAAGAAAAATCTCCTAGTGGCTCCCACTTAACCATGAACTCCTCTCTGAGTACAGAACTCACTACCAGTATTTAATTTGCTGCCTACTAAGTGCTGCAAGAGCACTCTTCAAAACTTCCATTGTTGATTTTACTAAGCAAAAATAATATGAATTGAGATCCGACTTTTCATTTTCTCATCTTACAACTTTTGTGTAAAATTATTCTTAGGGCCCCAAATCTCAGGGAACAAGATGTCACCGTGTTTCTTAATGTTTTCATCTCAACTGCACCCCAACAAAAAATATTCAAAATGCCGTCTATTGCTCATTGCGTGTATATATTTTTCTTTTTAAAGACAGCCAGGAAAAAAAGCGGGAAAACTTGTTAAAACTTAAAATTGGCAAAACTGCAATCCCGAACTCTCAAATGCATCAAAGCAAATGAACCTGCTGTGTGCAGATAGCATCCGAAGCAATCAAGGAAAGCCGAGCAAAATAGAGGCCCCAGATAAAAAGAGGTTAACAGAAAGCATGGGGCTTGAAAATGACATTACAGTGGCCAAAGAAACTCTAGATTTTTCTTCTTAACAGACGAAACTGGGAGACACAGATTAAACTGCAAATAGGCAGATGAAGGCAAAAGCCTTTGCAACCAAGTACAGGCAGCTTCTACAGGCTTTGAAGTACTCAGAGAAGAAAATCCAGACTCTGCAGCAATGCAGGCAAGTCTAGCCTACCCTTAGCCCTCTGCAAGTTGACTTGACTTCAACCCAGACTGACTCAGCCTCCTGCCTCCCAAGCCTCTGCTTACCTAGTTACCTCCACCTTTCTCCTCAGCGCTGGGTCAGAATCTTGCTTTTCCCTTATACTCTGCAAGCTCAGTTCTAAACCACTCTCCTGTGAATAGTCCCAAGCCCTCCCAGCTGGAATCAGTCTCTCCAGCCATTGCACAATGCCATGTCCCCGTCCTCCTGCCCACCACATTCTGCCAGGCGTTGCTGTCATTGTACCAAGACAGCTCCCTTGTCTCTGAATTGCTCAAATCCCTAGACCCAGCACCCGCTCTTCCCAATAAATGTTCACGGCTTTTCTTAGATTAAACCAAGAACCAAACAAAAGAGTTATCACATTAATTGCAGTGGAAGTTGAAGCGTGGAGCCCGAAGAACTTTCGGTGGTTAAAAGAGAAAAAGACGTGGAGGAGGGTGAAGGGGACAAGGCCTGCGGACGGACCTGGCCTACAGATACAGCGGCTGTGAGAAAATGACCACCAAGAAACCACTGCTTCATTAAGAAAAAGAAATTGGGAGCTGGACAAACCTTTTAGCTTTCCCGCCACTTGCACTCTCGACCTGGGAACAGACTTCATCCTCCTCTTGATTCAGATAACAGAAAACTGCCGCTGGCATGTGTGGTAAGAACTCTGGAAATTTCTGATAAGGAGTATGTGGCTGGAGATTTCTTTTTTTCTTCTTCTTTTATCTTTCCTTCTATGTTTTATTCCCAAAAATCACAGAATAAATTCAGAATATTGAAACCAGGATGAAGTCAACTGTGTGCGCTCAAGAAAGTGCTTCTCACAGAGGTGGATGGGGAAAAGATGGAAGTGGAAACAACTGAGCACTACCAGCCTCAGCAGGAGGAGTCAGGAGCAAACAGGTGTTGGGTGTGAGGGAGGGAAGGGCTCCTGACAGCCCCCACCACCTGAGCACTTTTAAAAGTCAAAAAGAGCCCAGCGTTCCCCTCTCCCCCCACGCCAATGGCCCCATGCCCTCCCCCCTTCTCCAGCACTTATGGAGAAACAGCTGGATCATATTCACACTCCTCCAGTGGGTTCCCTGTCACGTGTCCATTGCAGACACACACACACTTTCCCCTACTCGAACCTCAGGTCTCCCTCCCTTCATCCCAGGAAGATGGCCTGGCCGCCTTCACATGCCTAAGATCAAGGTCATCTAACAGAACTCCCCACATCTGCCAGCCCCACCTGTCCATTCTCAGAGGAAGGAGCTTGGGGTACCCCTGGTTCCCCTGCCCTCCCTCACCCTCCCCTCCTTCCCACTTCATGGTTCTTCCATCCATACCTGAAATCTGGTGTTCTATGTTTTTAAATGTATGCTCTATGGCTGTTTCATTGTATCATTCATTTATATAGAGAATTTATTTGGGTTGATCTATTTACATTCTTTTCCAATTTTCATTTTCACTAGCCAAACATATTTTATATAATACTCAACATGTTCTTAGAGTTATCATTACAATTCAGCCAGGGCAGAGGGCTTTGAGTCTATCCCACCCTTCTTTTTTAAGGTTATGGTTTTGCTGTTATTTTATTAGAAAAGAATTAAGTTGTAATTTCACTCTTTCTGCATTTCACCCATGTAACATTTTTCAGTTCTCACTCTTTCCTGCTTCTTAGGAATAAATCCATCGAAACTGACCAAATACTGCCAATTTTTCAATGTATTTCAGGGCTTCTTTTCAATTGACCCTTAAGCCTCCTACAACTTAATGTGCACCCAAAATTTAGCTTTTGTTGTCTTTTTTCCCCTTCTGATGAAATCAGACATTTTCTTCTTTAAGACAAAATGCTCGCTCTCTCTCTCTCTCTCTCTATCTGTCAACTTTTCTTCCCTCCAAATAAAGTTAAAATTTTGTTTTTGTTTTTGTTTGGTTTTGTTTTGGTACTAGGGATTGAACTCAGGGGCATTCTACCTCCAAGCTGCACCCCCAGAGCTTTTTATTTTTTATTTTGAAACAGGGTCTCGCTAAGATGCTGAGTTCCTCACTAAGTTGCTGAGGCTGGCCTTGAACCTACAAACTTCCTGCTCAGTCCCCTAAGTACTGGGATTGCAGGTGTGAGCCACCATGATCAGCAACACACACATTTTTAATCTAGAAAGAAAAAATACTTCAAAGACATGCCAATTTGAAAAGGCAGCAAAATGTAAAATAAAGGCAAATATTTAATTATAATAAAATAATAATTGGCAGACTATACAGATGAAAAATGAGGAATACATAAAAATATAAGATGAAAGATTCTAATTGATGAAAAGTCTATTCAGTTGTATGGTCTGTTTTCTAAAGCAGTTATATTTCAATATGAATTTTTAAATACTACAAATATGTATTCGATGTAGAATTTAGATGTCAATGTTAAAACTTCAAATTTTTACATGGTAGTTTATTAAAGAAACACCAAATAACATAGTATTTACAAAATTCTAAGTTTAGGAAAATATTATAAATATCACAATTAGTTGGTACTTTAATATCATGATGAATCCACAATTAGAAAATTCATTTCATAGCTGAGCGTGGTGGCACACACTTGTAATCCCAGTACTTGGGAGCCTGAGATAGGAGGATAGCAGGTTCGCAGCCAGCCTTAGCAACTTAGGCCCTCCGCAACTTAGTGAGACCCTCCCTGTTTCAACAAAATAAAATGGGGCTGGAGATGTAGCTCAGAGGTAGAATACCCCTGGGTTTGATCCCCAGTACCACACATACACACACACACACACACACACACACACACACACACACTTCATAATTATTTCATTTGATTAAAAATACCAGTCTTAAGCTGGGTGTGGTGGCGCAATCTTGTAATCCCAGCATTTGGGAGGCTGAGACCGGAGGATCCTGGTTCACAACCAGCCTCAGCTACCTAGTGAGGCACTCCACAACTTAGTGAGACCCTGTTTCAAAATAAAGAATAAAAAATAAGGCTGGGGGTGTAGCTCAGAGGTAGAATGCCCCTAGGTGCAATCTCCAGGACCACAAAAAAAAAAAAAAAAAAAAAACAGTCTTGCATGTTCCAAATCTAAATGAACAAAACCTTTAAGAAAAGTCCATCAATTTAATATAGTCTGTATACCTTTAGCTTCCATAGAAACAACAACAACAAGAAAAACCCACACACACACAAAAATATGAAAGTTGGTGTACAGTAACCCTGTAATTCTCCCATGCTTACATTACAAGAAAAAAATAAAACCTATGTGCATTTATAGTCTGTCTACCAGTTAATATGCAGAGCTCACCTTATACCAAAATCTCCTTGCATTGGCCACTGAACTGGACTTTGTACCTGGCTTTTCAAAACCCAGGTTGTGTGCTATGTGTTTTTACATTCTTGGTATCTTTGCACCGGAGACCACATCCTGAAGCTTTTTCTTCTACTTAAATAACCCTGGAAACCGTGGGTGCCTGCCTGCCTGTGTCTGGACTTTGATGATCCAGGCAGAGGAGTTGTTCTCTTCACCCTCTTCAAGGAGCACTAGCAAATCTTTAAACTCCATGGGGGAGGTAGCCTGCTGGAAAGGACTACAGCAATTTAAACACAATTGACCCAGTGCTGCTTATGCAATGCCTGGTAGAGTGCGGGACTGGCCCAGAGAAGGGCGTTGCAAATGAACTCCAAAACTCCTCCTAGCTTTATCTGAATTACTAAAAAACTCTTCAAAAGGACCTTCCTGTTGTCACATCTCCATCCTGCAGATCTTCAAAGATCAGCTCTTAGACTGATCAGTTGCCACTAAATCTGGCAAGAGTGCTGTTCCTTTCATGTTTCATGTAACAAGTCAGGTCGAAACCAAGATGTCTTTAGACAAGGAAATTATTAAATTTATGGACATCATTATTTCTTCATTCCCTGAGGCAAAGTCATACATTGCTCATTTCAACTCCGGGATCCTTCTATTTCCTTTCATCCAGATACTCCAGTTTGTCAATATAATGCTAGCACCGACTCACCTTCAAGTTAATATCAGAGGGAACTCCCATGTTCTCAATACAACATTCTCCAGAAGTTCAACATCAGGGTGGTCTTGTGGAGCATACCCAAGAATTTCTTTGAACACTAAAGAGTATTTGACTAGTCAACTTCAAGGAACGTCTAGGAAGTTACTAAGATCTACTTTTCAACTGAGACTCAAGACGTTGCTAAAAGAGCTGTGAACTCTTGGATCTTGTTTCTTTGGAGCAAAAAGAGCTTTGACCGCCAGCTTTAAGCCACAGCAGTCTTTACAGGAGTTTAAGCGTGACAACCAGCTCAGGAGAATACACCCAGTCTTCTCCACCACTCCATCAAGCTTGACTGCTTCTCATATTCTTGCCAACAAATCTTTAGGCAGAGGTACAGGGGCATCCAGATCAGCAAATATATGCCTGAGTCCATCCTCTGAAATAGCAGACAACTATAGCATGAGCTCATGGCACACCTACCTTGTAGCCTTGAGATCCTCTGTGAAATCCTGTTCCCCTCGGGACGTTTCACAGGGTGTCCCTGATGTTTGCTTTCTCCACTTGACTGCAACATCTCTAACTACTGTGATTTCTTTTAATAAGTGTTGGCACCATTGATCTGCTAAATGACTTTTGGGTACAAGCCTGAGTTGTTGTTGTCATCGTGAGGGTTTAGTGACTGTTTCTTTACCAAAGCTCCCTTTCTCATAGGAAAGATTTAATTGCCAAGGACATGAGCCGAGTCATGCGCTGAGCTTTTTTATGGCTTGGCTTCTTGAGATCACGACTGCTAACGCTTATGAGCTCACCATTTTTCTCTCTTCATTCTTTTCAAAGTGAAGTCCAAGTTGAGAGCAGGTGTTAAAAATATGAAAAAGAGCCGGGCGTGGTGGCGCACACTTGTAATCCCAGCATTTGGGAGGCTGAGACCAGAGGATCTGGGTTCATGGCCAGCCTCAGCTACCTAGTGAGGCACTCCGCAACTTAGTGAGACCCTGTTTCAAAATAAAGAATAAAAAAATAGGGCTGGGGGCATAGCTCGGAGGTAGAATGCCCCTGAGTTCAACCCCCCAGTACCAAAAAAAAAAAAAAAAAGAAAAAATACCTCTCCAAGACAGAAGGGAATATCTCTTATCGAGATCTGGCCCTAGCCTGAGGTTTTGGAGGAAGCCTCAGTGGTACTGATAGTACTGAGCCCAGAGATCCAGAGAGCCTTTACTTCTATGGCTGGGCTGTTACTCTTGTTTTCCCTTTTTGAAAAAAATCTCTCTCAAGCCAGCGGTGGTGGTACACACTTGTAATTCCAGGACATGGGAAGCTGATATAGGAGGATTGCAGGTTCACAACCAGCTTCAGCAACTTTTGAGGCCCTCTGCAACTTAGTTAGTGAGACCCTGTTTCAAAATAAAGAATAAAATAGGGCTGGGGATATAGCTCAGAGGTAGAATGCCCCTGGATTCCACCCCTAGTACCACAAAAAAAATGTCTCCCCACATCAGTTCTTCTACATACCCTCTTTCTTGACTACTAATTATCTTGAAAAATAATAATACTAGCTGGGCACAGTGGCGTAGGCATGTAATCCCAGTACTTGTAAGGCTGAGACAAGAGGATTGCAGGTTCAAGGTCAGCCTCAGCAACTTAGCAAGACTCTCAGCAACATAACAAGACACTGTTCCAAAATAAAAAATAAAAAAGGCTGAAGGTGAATATCTTGGAAGTAGAATGACTCTGGATTCAATCCCCAGTACCAAAACAATAGTAATAATTACAATAATGACAATACCCCCATTCTCTTGTCAATTTTCTGATGTTTTATTCTACCCTACCTCCTCCAGCAAATATGAACTATATTCTCAATGATTATGTTTTGCTTACTATTAACTGCCAAAATCCAGTGGTTACTCTAAAAGCACCCATTCTCTGCAACTTCACAACAGTACTAGTCTCTTGCTCCTCAAAATTCTCTCCTCCTGTGCTATCAGGACACCGCTGTCACTGTCTTGTAGTCTCACCTCGTTCCTCCTTTAAGGACATTCCTGAATGATCTGTCTTCATTCTCTCTTGTGATTCTCTCCTCTGTATACACACCTACAGACTCATCATTTCCACCGCCATCTTCATAAAAATATTATTAAAATCTACATCAGCGTGCTGTTTTGCAAGTGTTCATGTGCAATAATAGCCAAATGCAGTACAGAGGGCAGATACGAAGGGCCAGCAGATTCCCAAGGAGACTGTTTCATCAACCCAGGTGCAAAGGGATGAGATAAAAGCTCTGCGAACCACAGAAAGCTATCACTTACACCTCTAAGTAAGGCTATTAACAAAAAAATTGGGGAACAAAAAGAAGTGTTGGTGAAGATGTAGAGAAACTGGAAGCTTTGTGCACCAATAATGAGAATAGAAATGGTACAACTCCTGTGGAAAATAGTTTGATGGTGCCTCAAAAGTTAAGGAAAGAATTATTACACAATCCATCAATTCTACTCCTTGGTATATATCCAAAGATTTGAGAACATGGACTCAAAAAGATACTCATACATCAATGCTGATAGCAGCATTATCTAAAAATAACCCAAAAGTGGAAATAACCCAATATCCATCTTCAAATGAGTGGATTTTTAATGTGGTATATACATATGATGAAATGTTATTCAGAGATCAAAAAGAGGAAATCCTGACAATGCTACAACATGGATGAACCTTGAAGACATTATGCTAAGTGAAGTAATTCAGAAACAAACAGGCAAATATTATATTATTTCACTTACATGAAAGAGCTAAAAGAGCCAAATTCAAAGAGATACAAAGTAGAGTAGAAGTTAACAAAGGCTAAGAGTGGGAATGAGGAGTTATTGATTATGGATAAAGATCTTCTGTCTGGGATTATAAAACATCTCAGAATACTTCTATCCTGGAATCTTCTACAAAATCACCTGCATACTTTTCAAAAACCAGGTCAAAGTCATCTGGATGGGAGAAAGAGAGTTTGAAGCTCCAAGCCCAGCCAACTCAGCCTGTCACCTTTAAGTAGTGCTCCAAAGACAATGGCTCCAAGAACCTTCACAGTTTGGCTCTGGGTCTTCCCAGCCACGAGTCTGATTTCACACACAGAGGCCAACAGGATCCTCACCTCTGCCTGAATGAGAAACCTTGTACATCTGTGAAGTCCTGTACCTTCCCTCTGACTGCAGACTCCTAAGCCGGGAGGGACATCCTTACCCCTAAGGAGGAGTCCATGCTCCCCATGGCTTCTCCAGCTCGCCTCCCACATCACAGAATTCTTTTCTCTTGGACCTGCTTCTGGCATCTGCCCCAGTGTGTAGGAAATCGGGTTCCCATATAATTTCCTTCTCTCTCCTTCTCTCTCTCTCTCTCTCTCTCTCTCTCTCTCTCTCTCTCTCTCTCTCTCTCTCTCATATGAGCTTTTATTGGTGCATTATAATCTCGTATCATAATGTAAATCTTATTGACAGTGACATACATGCACACAGTACTTGATGAGTCCCCCCCCTCCCTGCTCCCTTCCCATCCCTCCTTCCCCATATAGGGTACTGAGATTGACATTGGTATTTTCTGGGGTCACACTGACTGGCTTCAAAACACAGCCAAATCTCTTACCAGCTGTGTCTTCGTTTTCTCATCTGTAAAGCAGAAATCGCAGCATCTTCCCCATAGGATCTTTCTGATAATTAAATAAGCAAGTGGATGTCAAACACCTGAGCCCCAGTAAGTCCTCAATAAATATTCCGCATTATTGTTAACTGCAAGGAATAGTCCAACAGGACTGGGGGATTCTTGGATAAAGAGGGCCAGGAAGGGAATTATAATAATAACCCATACAATTGCTACCCTGCTCAAGAGAGGCTATTTTCATCCCCAATACGAATCTCCTTTTACTTCTCCGTGTCACACAGGCCAAGGAGGCATTAGCGAATAGCTGGTAAGTGAGGTGATTACACATTTTCTCTCACTTATAAAATGAGGTGACTTCCAAATGTTTACCCCCCAGGTTTGTTGATATAATGAATACATTCTACTTGTTACTAAATAGAGGAGAAAAAAAAAAAGATCTAAAAACTAGTTTAGAGATGAGTAGCATTTCTAACATTAGAAGCTAGAGGGGAAATTTTACTTGATGGATGGAGTAGGATGTTATTATCTTTTATAAATTCAGGGTGCCTCTTTATGGGGAAAAATTGCTCCAAATAAAAAAAAATAAAAAGCTTTTTTATGGCTGTTGAAGATGATATGTCCAAATGGATACTGTTTTAAAACTCATAATGGACTGCATGACTAAAACTAAACTCTGAAATAAAATAGACATTCTAAATTCTAAATAAGAGCATGCCTGGTGTTTTACTGTAGAATCAGAGGACTTGTGGTATGAGTTGGGCCTTGGCTAAGGGCACAGCCTGGGCAAGCCTCATCTCAAGTAGCTAGGTGAAAACCACATACCCAATTCTTTTCCAATGTTTTCTTTCTCTACACCCATTAAAGGAACCATGTGCTACCATTAAAGTTCCACGTGCTTGCAAGGATGATTTTGATCACTAAAGTATTATCACAGCATTAACATGATCAGGAAGTGATCATGGAAGAATATCTCTCCAATGTCAAGATAATCCAGGTTTCTCCTCCCTGATCCAAGCAAATATGGAGAAGCCGCCCCTTTAGGAATTACAATGAACACTAACAAGCCTTAGGCCATGTGTCTCTGAGTGCCTGAAAGAATTCTGGAAACACTGTTAGGGGCTTTCTCTGAACCTGTCACATGGATCACTATAGGTAGGTCTAATTGCTGTAACAAACAAGCCCTCAAATGAGGAATGGCACCAACATAGTAAGAGGTTCAAGTCCAAATGGGAGTTACTAACTGGATGCAGCTTTCTCCACCTTGTGCTTCTGACTATATATTCAATGCTGTGAAATAAATAATCATTCAGTAATTCTTGTTAAAGCACAATAAAGAAGACTTTCCTCGGGGCCACTGTTATAGGAATGGGGACCCCTGCAACAGAGTCTTACAGTGGGGGAAGAGATTGGGCTCCGCTCTGCACAGCATGAGCAAGCAAGAATGTATGGGTACGTGGGAGCAACAGAGGTTTGGAGGGGAGGTCAGAGGATGGAAAATGACTAAAAAGAAACATTAGGAGTAAGAGCAGTTGTGGCCAAACCAACCTCACAGGATTCTTGCTGAAGGCAGGCCAAGGCAATCAAGTATCACCTGAGGGATGGCGACAGATGACAAACATGATCAGATACAAAGGATGAAGTCTTGTTTTGCTTTGCTTTGCTAAGATAACTTAGTAGAGTTCTTTTTTAAAGCTGGGTTTTACAAGACAGTGTAGCAATGGGCCATTCAGAACTTTACCAAAGTTTGGCCAAGTACAGTCTCCTGTCAGTATGTGGCTCCTGAGTCTTAGAGCCTGTCTGCATTAAGCCAAAGAAGAAGGAAATGATAGAGTTCCCATCAGAAATGTTATGAGCCAACTCATTTCTTTGGCAGTAATGTCAGACAGCCAGACATCACTACAGGAGGGGCAAGGAAACCTGGTCTAGTCATGGGATGCCAGAAGAAGAGGAAAGAGTGGCAAACAGCTAGGTAGTTTGTAGCTGGGCAGGCGGGAGCACGCCTGTAATCCCAGTACTTGGGAGGCTGAGACAGGAGAATCGCAGGTTCCAGGCCAGCCTCGGCAACTTAGCAAGACTCTTAGCAACCTAGCAAGGTCCTGTTTCTAAACAAAAATTAAAAACTAAAAATAAAAAGTGCTGGGGGTGTAGCTCAGAGGTAGAATGCCCCTAGGTTCCATCCCCAGCACACACATACACACACAAAAAAAAAAAACTAGGTAGTTGTGTGTGGGTTCTATCCTTGTCCCTTCCCATCTGCTCCTTCCTGTACACATGGCCTTTCCAGGAAGCCTTGAAGTGCCCCTTACAATACCGTGGCGGCTTCCCTTACTCTTGCTTCTGAAATGGCCTTCACAGGAGTTCAGCCAATGGGACAAGGTGGAGGTGACAGTTGCCAGGTCTGAACGTTGGCCTCCCCTGTTTGTGTCGCTTGCTCTCTTGATCTGTGTCATCACCATGAGAAGAGCATGTCGTGGCAAGCCTGCTTGTCCCCAGAGAAGGACCAGAGATGTCGAGCAGAGCAACTCTAGTCCATCCCAGCTGGGATCCACGAGAATGATGATCACTTGAAGCTGCTTGGCTTTGGAATCGTTTGTTAGGCAGCAGACTTAGACTGTAGCTGTCCTATTCTGATGCTCAATGAATAGCTTTTTAAACTCTAAAATAGAAATCTAAAAGACAGTTTCACTATAGATACCAAAATTAAGAACCCCACTTCTTCCTACATGTTTAAAAAGCATCTAGTATGGTCCATTTAAAAAGCATATATTAGCATTCGGGAGGCTGAGTCCGGAGGATCCGGGTTCGAGGCCAGCTTCAGCTACTTAGTGAGGCACTCCGCAACCTAGTGAGACCCGGTTTCAAAATAAAGAATAAAAAATAGGGCTGGGGGTATAGCTTGGAGGTAGAATGCCCCTGAGTTCAATCCCCAGTACCGCAAAAAAAAAAAAAATAAAAAAAAAAAAATAAAAAGCATATATTAGCCGGGCATGGTGGCGCACGCTTGTAATCCCAGCATTCGGGAGGCTGAGACCGGAGGATCCAGGTTCGCGGCCAGCCTCAGCTACCTAGTGAGGGACTCTGCAACTTAGTGAGACTCGGTTTCAAAAATAAAGAATGAAAAATAGGGCTGGGGGTGTGGCTCGGAGGTAGAATGCCCCTGAGTTCAATCCCCAGTACCACAAAAAAAAATAAAATAAAAAATAATAAAAAAAATAAATAAGTAAATAAAAAGCATATATTATAGTCCATTTAAAAGTATATAGTATAGTCCAAATTTTAAAAGCTTACATTATAGTCCATTTAAAAGGCATATATTATAGTCTAAAATTAAAGTTATTTTTAATTTTAGATTACCTAACAAACCATCAGTGAATATGAAATTTGAACACAAATGTTTGCTTTTAAGTGTGTTGGTGCCTATACTGATAGTGTATGATTTAGTTGGAGAAATCAAAGCATAGGTTTCTGCCTATGGTTGCGAATGATACGTTATGCTTGGCATCATTTTACGACACAATATACTTGACAAAGAAAATTTGTATAACAACTGAATAAAAATGAGAGCATCATTTGTTCTGAGAACTCAGAAAATGCACTTTAACTTGAGACCTGGTGGCCAAAGTTAAGGAACAATTATTTATTCATTCAACAAACAGCACTTCAGTAGAATAACTATGCCTCTTACATCAGACTCTCTCATGAGATCAAGAGGGAGGCTCTCTAGTTGGTTGATGGGCAGCCAGTGGTATGAGGTGGAAGCATTCTCCCTAGCTGCAATCAAATACAACCCTCATTGCAATCAAGTACAAGGAGGTGAAGAAGAGAGAGGAGGAGAAAAGAATAAAGGGAAAGAGGAGGGGAAGGGAAGGAAGGATGGTGACATAACTCACCCATGGCTGTGAGGCAGCAAGGATGGGCAGACCCCAGAGACAGCATATGAGAAAAGCAGGCGCCTATTAACCTGCCGGTAAACTCCAGGCTCCATGTAGGATGCCTATTAGAGGATTCGAGACAGAGGCCACAGTATCTGCAAGATCCTTCCTGAAGCAAAGAGAACCCATCTCTGTGGCTGCCCTGCCATGCTCTTCCGTCCCTTTATTAGTTTTTCATGTCACAATCTATCCCCTACTACCCAGAAGTAAATGAAGTACCCCCCGTCTTTCTGAGCTCCCTGGAATTACCTCAACTGATGATCTACTATATGAGGTGGAAATTGTCTGTCTACACATCTATAAGCTCACTAGAGTGTATGTCCCATGGGGAGGAAGGACTCTGTCTTCTCTGATAATCTGTCACATCCCCAGCCCTAGCACATCTGGCATGCAGTGGACAGCTAGTAAGCACTGTTAAAGTCATGAGCATCATTTACACGTAAGTCCTCATGCCTGGGGGATCATGAATATACACAATATGTGCATGCATTTGCAAACATCTCAGTCCTTCTCAGCCTGTTTTAGGGAAACTTTTTTTTTTTTACCTTAGTTCCCTGGAAGTCCTTGGAGATTTTCAGTTCAATTGTTAAAAAGATACCTAGATAAGTAAAAAATGCATAATATACATGAATTCTTGTCAGCCTTGAATCTATTCAAATGACTTTTAGAATCTTTCCACTGATGGGATGATCATAACTGCCATTTTGTTTTCATGTATTATTTATCCATGTGATTATGAAATGAAGCATGATGTAAGAAATTGTTTGCAACATGTTGTCTCTGAAGATTTCATGAGTTATGATAGTTATATATTGCTTCTAAAATATCTAAAAGTTTATGTCCTGAAAAATTAATTGTTTACATGCTAAATAACACAATCTTTGGAGAAATTCTGGTTTTCTTTTCTTCTGATTATAAAACTAAAACTCATTTATAAAAACTATGAGAGCTGGATGTGGTTGAACATACCTGTAATCCTAGTACTTGAGAGGCTGAGACAGGAGGATCACAGGTACAAGGACAACCTCAGCAAGTAGTGAGACTTTTTCAAAATAAAAACAAAATAGGGCTGAGGTTGAAGCTTGGAGGTAGAATGCCTCCAATCTTCAGTAACACACACACACACACACACACACAATGCTAGAAAATCAAAAAGTATGGCTTCAAGCGATTAGAGAAGTTTTGCAAAGTAGGAAGCATAGTGGGAAGGTAAATATGTTGGGGAGGCTGATGGAAGAAAGGAGTTATACAGTAACATTTGTTGGTACCCATCTCGATGCCAGCTTCCTGTGCCCAGTGGTAAGCGCTATTCTCCTGGTGTGGGAGAAAGGAAGGGGAACTCCTTCATCAAAGGAAACTGATGCCCTGCCTTTAGGAAGAGGAATACAAAGCAGAGAGCTCATTCTGCATTTGTCACTTCTTAATTTTCCTCAGTTCAAAATGATCCTTAAGCCATAGTGGTATGTTTTAGGTGGCATATTCTGAACCCCTTCAACAGCAGGAAAAAAAAAGGACATCAAATTTACTTAGAATTCTCACCATCTTTTAAAGCAATAGCTGCATTTGTCTCATTTTTATTAAGTTCTGATTTAAATTTTTTCAGTAGTGAGATCTTATGAAGAAAACCAAAATATTATTACTTTATAAGAATACATTACTCAATATCTCCAAATCCATCTTCATTTGTGAATATGTCTTATCTATAATGCTCAAGAAACAGTTTCTATAGAAGTTAATTTCAAATTGGTACATAAGTTGTATCCTCTGAAGTTATTAAAATGTTTTGTTTCCTTGTTTTAGTTTACTTATATTTATTGCAATATCTTATTGCATATTGCTCATGTCAATTTGATTTAGAAAACCTACTTTCTAAAGATTTTTAAGATATTTTCATACTTTGAAAAGTGAATAGCTAAAACCCTTTGTATTTCTTGTAACCTCTGCAAACATCAGTTATACCAAGTAATGCCATAGTACAGGCTTAATATTAATTTATTTTTCTGCCAAAGTCCATAATCATTCGATTTGAGTATCTTCTGCTGCTCTGCCTAACTCTTGCTAATGCACCTTGTATCTTATCTAAATTAAATCTAATTGCTTTCACAACATTTCCCAGCCATGTTATCTGAGAGTGGTTGCAAGATCAAATTTGATAGGAACTTCATCAAAATATGCCAATTCACATTGCTCCCGAGATTATCAGACATAATCTCTGAATTATTCCCCCAAAATATAATTACAACGGGCACTGTGGAGGCCACATGTCCTAGTAGCAAATTCTAACTATGCACAGTACCTGGCCACAGGGAATAATAGTTCTGGATATTTCAGCCAGAAGTCTAGCTTTCCACCTTTCTCTTTACCAATCATGTCAGAGTAATTGCTCTAGGCTGCCCTCCTCTGTCTTTTAAATTAATACTTAATGTCCAAAAGAGATTCTGGCTAAAGGAGATTCTTATGGTTCTTCAATTAAGTAAAACAAACAAACAAATGTGTGCTTTTCACAACCGTTGAAAAAGCAGCAACATACTCATTTTGACCTGCTTTTGGCTTCTGGTTCAAGAATATATACAATAAATGTTCATTTTGAAACATTTTATCTCTGCCACAATCCAACTGAACTCAGCAATACAGACCTTTTCAATTTTTATGCATAGCATTCTGCCCCACTTAATTACCTGTTAAATCAATAGTTACATACTGAATTCTTCATCCTAGATAGTGATCATTTGTCTTATAAGTTCTTACCCATTTTACATGTTTGGCACATTCTAGTATTAAATTATAAAATTATTCCTAGTAAACTCAGAAACTTTTTTTTCTTTGTTCCAATAAACATTGTGCTACAAAATGTGAGGCAGGCATGGTGGCACATGCCTAAAATCCCAGCAATTCAGGAGGCTTGGACATGGCTGCCTTGACAACTTAGTGAGACCCTGTCTCAAAAGAAGAAATGCAATCAGCCAATTAATATGTGAAAAAAAAATGTTCAACATCACTAGCACTTAGGGAAATGCAAATCAAAACTACGCCAAGATTCTATCTAACACCAGTTTGAATGACAATCATCAAGAATACAAATAATAACAGATGCTGGCAAGGATATGGGAAAATAGGAACTCTTGTACACTATTGATGGGATTGTAAATTAGTACAGCCAGTATGGAAATTGGCACAGAAGTTCCTCAAAAAAGTAGGAATGGAACCACCATATGACCAAACTATACCACTCCTCAGTATCTTTCCAAAAGAATTAAAGTCAGAATACTATAGCAATTCATGCATATCCATGTTTATAGCAGCACAATTCATAATAGCCAAATTATGGAAACAACCCAGGTACCTATCAACAGATGACTGGATAAAGAAAATGTAATATATACACACACATTGGAATTCTACTCAGTCATAAAGAAGAACAAAATTATGTCATTTGCAGGAAAATGGATGGAACGAAAGAATATTATGCTGAGATCAGCCGGCCTCAGAAAACCAAGGGTAGCCGGGCGTGGTGGCACACGCTTGTAATCCCAGTACTTGGGAGGCTGAGATCGGAGGATCCGGGTTCTCAGCCAGCCTCAGCTAGTAAGTGAGGCCCTCCACAACTTAGACCCTGTTTCAAAATAAAGAATAAAAAATAGGGCTGGGGGTATAGCATGGAGGTAGAATGCCCCTGGGTTCAATCCCCAGTACTGCAAAAGAAAAAAGAAAGCCAAGGGTTGTATGTTTTCTCTCATATGTGGAAACTAGAGAGAAAATGAGAAATATTGCCTGTGAGGCTTTTTGTGAGCAAGTGACATTTCATGATTGTAATTAAATCTTCGTTCACGGGCGAATATGAAGTCACAAGGCTTCAAAGATTTCTTCTGAGTTGTTATGAATTTGCCTAAAACAATTTTTGACTCTTTTTAAACCAATAATTAAATCCTCATTAAAAAAAGAAATTTGTAATGCCCTGTTTATAAATCTTAGGTTGGTCCTGTTCAATGTAAATCTACTCCTTTTCATTATTTTCAATTTTTAAGACCAATTCAAGCTGGTTGTGATGGTACACGTCTGGAATCCCAGTACTTGGGAGGCTGAGACAGGAGGATCAAAGGTTGGAGGTCAGCTTCAGCAACTTAGTGAGGCCCTGTTTTAAAATAAAAAATAAAATCAATCTGGGGATATAGCTCAAAGGTAGAATGCCCCTGGGTTCAATCACTGGCACGACAAAAATAAAAATAAAAAACTTCAGCATACTACTTCTTCGAAACCTCTTGCATTTTTTTAATATCTTCCTATCTTCTTTCCTCTTCTGTACTACATTTTTATATTGTCAGTTTTAATTCCTTTGCTACCTGTCTTCATAAAATGTCAGTCTCTCAAATCCTCCCTGTGCTATGAAACAGTATTCATCTCTGGCACCCAGTCCCCAAACCTTCATAGCTGCCTTTCTCCCCCTCCCCCAGTCTACTTCCTTCATTTTTCATAGTTTTTATTGTGGTATAATATAGAGAGTATAACATTTACCAGTTTATTTTTAAGCCTTAAGTAACATTAAGTACATTTGTGTGACCCTCCCCACCATCCATTTCCAGAACTTTCTCATCATCTCAACTGGAAGTCTGTAGTTACTACGCAACTCCAAACTCTTCTCCCGCTTCAGCCCTGATAACCACCATTCTACTTTCTGTATCTATGAATTTGTGTATCTATGAATTGGCCTATTTTCAGTCCCTCACAGAAGTAGAAGCATACAATATTTGTCCTTTTGCAACTGGCTAATTTTATCCAGCACAATGTCTTTAAGGTTTATCTGTGTTGTAGCATGTGTCAGAATTCCATTCCTTTTTAAGGTTGGATTACATTCCAGGGTATGCATATACATAGATATCATATTTTGTTCATCCATTTATCTGTTGATGCACATTTGGTTGTTATACCCTTTGGCCATTCTGAACCCTGACGTACAAGTATCCATTTGAATCCCTGTTTTCAGTTTTTTTAGGTATAAGCCTAGGAGTAAAATTTCTAGGTCATATGGTAGTTCTATGTTTAAGGTGTATGTGTGTGTGTGTGTGTGTGTGTGTGTGTGTGTGTGTGTGTGTGTGTGTTGTGTGTGCTTCTTTTTTATGGTACTGGAGATGAAACCCAAGGGGCTCTACCTCTTAGCTACACCCCAGCCCCCCCCTTTTTTTTTTTGAAACAGAGTCTAGCTAAGTTGCTGAGAGCCTCACTAAGCTACTGAGGCTTGCCTTAAACCTGCAACCCTCCTGTTTCAGCCTCCTAAGTACTGGGATTCCAGGTGTGTATCACCATGCCTAAGTTTTTAGCTAATTATGGTTGCCTTTTGCACCAAAATTCACTTCTACTGCTTTTATAAAAAGTGAAGTTCTTCAATCCACATGAAATATTTTCCTAGGTATTATGTGGAGGACTGAGCAAACTGTATGTCTATGTGAATGGATATTCCATCTTGCCAGTCCCATTCCTTGTATAGTGCATTTTTCTCCCACTGCTCTGAAACTCTCGCTTTACCATATACTGTGTTTTCGTATAAAGCTGGGACTCCTCCTGGGTCCCTCCTCTTTCTGTTGAGCCAGTGTCCACAGCTGTGTGGGAACCCACATCATTCTTTTTAAAAACCATAATCCCATGCCTATATGTGTTGGTCCTGTGCCCTCTTCAAGTAACTGCAAAATCTCTGGTCTAATTTCCAGGTCTTTAATCCATCTTGAATTGATTCTTGTACATACACAAACTCATCAAAGCCAATCACTGTGCTGAGCAGGGGGAGATGGGGAGGGAGAGGGAGCAGGGCGGGAACTAGGGGAGGGATCTCAGCAAGCAATGTGTGCATGTATGCCTCTATCATCCTGAACTACGTCAAGATGTATAATTACAATGCACCAATAAAAAAGAATAAAATAACTTTACATATGAAAAAAACAAAATAAAAACTATTCTCAGTTTTTCCCTTGGATAAGCTTTTGGCTTGAGTTTGTGAAGTCAATTAAAATTCTCTCGGAACTTTAATTGGAATTTTTATTGATTGGCAGCTGAATACGGGAAGGAATGACATTTTTACAATATCAATCCCTTGCACACGGGGACTTGGTGTCCCCTCCACTTATTTAGCTCGTCCTCCCTATCCTTCACCAAAGATCCTCTGCATTCTCTTCATTTCCAAGTTGTGCTGCTACTGTGAATGCAGCAAAAGAATATCTGCCTTTAAACCCTTGAGGAAAAGTTCTAGCTATTAACACCAGTATTATGCCTCTAGCAGTTCTTGCATTTTTAAACATTTAAGCTTTTTCAACTTCCTGCTATTATAATTTAGGAATAAGACTTATTATGTCTAAGTCTTCGACTACATTTCAGATTTTTCCTTAGAGTCTGTAGAACAGACTCCGCATATTGCTGGATCAAAGAGTAGGGATAATCTTAAGATTCTTGAGGCAGATTTTTGAAACACTGCTTTCCAATACACTAAAAATAAAACTCAAATTCTTCACCACGGTCTACACAGCCCTCCCTACGTGGCTTTCACCTCCCTCTCCAACACAATCTCCTGCCACTTTCTCCCTAGTCCACCATGGCCCAAATTGATAGTCCTTCTCTCTGTTTCTAGGCTACATGGAGCTTATTACCCAAACTTCAGTGGATTAACAAAATAAAAGCTTATCTCTCGCTCACTCACATACATCTTCTGTATCGTGGCCACAGCATCTGGAACATGTGGTTTCCAAGATTGCTGCAGGAAAGTAGAGAGGGTTGTTAATTGCCTTGGCCCAGATGCTGCATCTGTCACATCCACTCAGAGTCCACCAACCCAAACTAGTCATATGACCCAGTCTAACTGCAAAGGAGGCTTGAAAACACCAAGGAGGGTGTGGAACAGTTGCTGGGCCTTCTTGTCAATGCCACGGTGGCCACTGATTTATTTGCCTCTGCCTTTCTATCACTTCTCCAGGAGTTAAATGCTCTTTTATTTTTTAATTTTATTGGTGCATTGTAATCATACATCTTTGTGAGGTACAAGCTGGTAGAGGCATACATGCACACATCTCTCATTTAACCCTTCCCCAATTCCCGCCCCATTCCCTCCCCCTCTCCCCCCTTCTTATATTCAGCTTAGTGACTGACTTTGATATGTTTGTGAAAGTGCATCATGTGCATTAGGATGCCCCCCCACCTCCCATCACCTTTACTCATCTAAGGTTTCTCCTTCTTTGTCTAGAGTCCCTCCTATGACCCACTTTCTCCCTAGCTTCTGCAAATTAGGGAGAACATACAATTTTTTACTTTTTGTGACTGACTAATCTCACTTAACATAATATTTTCCAGTTCCATCCATTTCCTTACAAATTACATGATTTTGTTCTTTATGGCCGAGTAAAATTCCTTTGTGTACATATTCCATAGTTTTGTAATTCATTCATCTGTTTATGGACATCTTGGCTGGTTCCATAGTTTGGCAATTGTGAATCATGCAACTATAAACATAGATACACATGCATTAGTCTGGTAGTTTGGTTTCCATTCTTTTGGGTAGATACCCAGAAGTGGTATTGCTGAATCATATGGTAGGTTCATTGTCATTCGTCTGAGGATCCTCCATACTGTTTTCCAAAGTGGTTGCACTAATCTGCAATCCCACCAGCAATGTATTAGGGTTCCCACTTCTCCACACCCTCGCCAGCATTTTTTGTTGTTTGTGTTTTTAATGATTGCTATTCTAATTGGAGTTAGGTGAAATCTCAGTGTAGTTTTGATTTGCATCTCTTTGATTGCTAATGATGTTGAACATTTCCTCATACATTTACTGACCATTTGTATTTCTTCCTTTGTGAAGTGTCTGTTTAGTTCACTTGCCCATTTTTTGATTGGGCTATTTGTTTTCTTAGCTGTGAGTTTCTTGAGTCCTCTATATATTCTGGATATCAGTCCTCTATCAGAGGAGTAGTTGGCAAAAATTTTCTCCCATTCTATTGGCTATCTGTTGAGGTTCTTGATAGTTTCCTTTGATGCACAGAAGCTCTTCATTTTAATGCAATCCCATGTACTGATCTTCTTTTCAGTTTCTTGTGCCTTTGGTGTCTTGTTGAAAAGGTTTTCACCTGTGCCTATGCACTTCCATATATTTATTGGCTATTAGTATGATATTGTGCATGCTCGCTCCACAATTAAGTATAGAAATTCTTCCTATTTCCTTACTTGCTCATTAGAGCTATTTATATAGGAAGTCTATTTTAGTATTTCTTAATAATTCCATTTGTCACCTTTTTTATATCTGTTTCTTACTTTGGGGATGTATTTTCATGTTACGTATTTTGCTAGTATGGAGAAGTTTTCACATTTAAATATTAACCTATTTTTGATTAATTATTTTTTAAATAATAACTAATTCTATTATTGTTTTCCTTTTAAAATTTTTTCTGCTGGGCATGGTGGCACATGCTTGTGATCCCAGTACTTGGGAGGCCCACATCGGATCGCAGGTGCAAGGCCAGCTTTAGCAATTTAGCAAGACCCTCAGCAACTTAGTGAGACCCTGTTTCAAAATTAAAAATGGCTCGTGGTATAGCTTGGAGGGAGAATGCCCCTGGGTTCAATTCCCAGTACCAAAAATATTTTTTTCTATTTTTTAAACTTGAAACATCCTTTTCTCTCTAAGTATCACACATGTGCTTATACCTTCTTATTTTTATGTTTAAGCTTTTCGTGTTTTACTTTTCAATGCAATATATGAAATAATTTGTTGCTAGCATGTGGGGAGAGAAGAGGGAATAGAGAACTCCCCAAGAACCTAAAAATGACATCATAGACTGGGCCAGAACACAGATCTGCATCACCACCTTAAACGAATTGACTACCAAGCTGAAGCTTATCATCCAGGGGTGTGAAGGGGGAAAGGAATAGAGTACCAGTGAGATGCAGTCCAAGGAAGGGGTTCCACCATCACATCTATGTGGCAGATGCTTCCCTCTGATATAAATAAGTACATCTGACTATTGCCAGCCACTAGGACACTCAACTCTCCAGTTCTGGTTCCACGTTCCCCAAATTCCTTCTAATTATAAGCTGTCTTCCCATGTTGCTTGCCTACTGAGAATGAATACACCAACTAAAGAATGCAAGTGTCCAGTCTATCTGACAGCTACATTTGTATCACAAAGGAGTGAGCTGGCATTCTAATTTACACACCGCTCTGTGTGTCCATTTAGAAAAAGTCATTTCCCAGGAGCCTGACTGTTTGGTTAATTTCAGAGACTGAGAAGCCAGCTCTTGAGCCCAAGGGTAATACCCAAGTGCTGCTCCCTATTTGGACTTGCCTGGAAATACACCATCTTCCCTGGGTTGTACCTGTGCATAGCTCAATGCATGATTACTTCAAAAGCCACTGTACAGCCAGGCATGGTGGCACACACTTGTAATCCCTCTACTTGGGAGGCTGAGACAGGAGGATCACAGGTTCGCTGCCAAACAGATATTTAGTGAAGCCTTCTGCTACTAAGTGAGACCCTGTTTCAAAATAAAAAGTAAAATAGGGTTGGAGGTGTATCTCAGAGGTAGAATGCCCCTGGGTTCAATCCCCAGTAATACATACACACACACACACACACACACACACACACACACACACACCATTAATGTACTTCCTGAATTGTTTATATTATCCTTGAATAGGAACCACACTAACCTCCACATTATTTCAGTTTTAGCATGTGTTACAAAAGTGAGCACATGAGTTACATTTAAAGTCTAAATCAGGGATCCACAAATGGGCCAAATCTGATCTGTTGTCTGTGTTTGCAAATAAAGCATTTTTGAAACACAGAAGCATCCATTCATTTAGACATTGCATGGGGCAACTTCCGCCTGCCAACAACAGAGGTGAAGTAGTTGTAACAAAAAGACCACAGAGCCCACAAGCATAAAATCCTATCTTACCCTTTACAGAAGGGTTGACCCCTGCCCTAAGGGGGCAGGAGCAGTAAGAAAAAGGAACTTGGATCCCAACATGAGTTAGTGGAGGAGAGCCCAACCATTCTTCATTGCCATTTTCAACTAGACCTTAGAAACACACTTCGGTCTCCTTTGAACCACTGAATTTTTGTGGTCTCTTGCCATAATCAACCATCTTATAACAAATCAGTTTGGGAGCTGATATATACTTAACAGTCAGACAAGGCTACATTATGCTGCAGTAATACTAACACTTAAAACCTATTAGCTCTGCCCCATCTCCTCATCCAGGACAAGTGGAGGGCGCCCCCATCCTTGGAGCCACTAATGTTGCCAAGACAGGGAATAAGAATATGGAAATCATGAACTGTCTCTTTAAGCCCCACCCGGAAGTGACATTCATCACTCTTGTTCCTGTCCTACTGACCAACATAAGGCATGTATCACAGAGACCAGAGAAATTGTCCTGTCTCCACAGCCCCCAGGCTCACCTGGAACACAGTGCAGATCCCAGCAAGCTGACAGTTTCCCACCTCAAACTCCCATTTCTCTCTTTCCCTCTTCCCAAGGACTTCCTCCAACATCAGAGCTTGTTCACATGTACAGGAGCAATCCAGGAATGCAAGGATGAGAATGCTCCGGCAGCGACCCTCAACAACCAGAGGAAGATGGTTGGGAATACATTACCCAGCATCCCTTTCGTGTGTGTGTGTGTGTGTGTGTGTGTGTGTGTGTGTGTGTGTGTATGTTACTGGGAACTGAATCCAGGAACATTCTACCTCTGAGCTACACCCCTAGCCCTCTTTTATTTTTTACTTTGAAACAGGGTCTCACTAAGTTGCTGAGGGTCTGAAATTTGTGATCCTCCTGTCTCAGCCCCTCAAGTACCGGAAGCACAGGTGTGTGCCACCACACCCAGCCATTCCTTTCCTTTGGTGGCACAATTCAGAGGCATGGTCCACTGGATTTCTTGAAAGAGCCTCAAAGGGCTGAGCACCAGTTGCCCAGAGTTTTTCCCCATTCCTGTCTCACTACCTCATTTCCTTGCTTCTGTTTTCTGAGCTCACCTCCCCACCCCCAAATACTACCCTGAACTCAAGGCTTTGTCCCAGGGTCTGCTTTTATGGGCTTCAAATTAAGATGCATGAAGGTAGGCATGGTGGTGCACACCTGTAATACTGGTACTTGGGAGGCTGAGACAGGAGAATCACATGTTCGAGGACAGCCTCAGCAATGTAGCAAGACTCTTAGCAACCTAGTGAGACCCTGCTTCAAAACAAAAATAACAAAAGGGCTGGGGGTGTAGCTCAGAGGTAGAAGATACTTAGCAACCTAGTGAGACCTTGCTTCAGAAGGAAAATAACAAAAGAGCTAGGGGTATAGATTGGAGATAGAATGTCCCTGGGCTTAATTCCCAGCCCCTTCTCCCCAGCAAAATTAAGATTCATGGCCTTGCTGATTTCGAGGGGATGGGGAAAACAATTTCAATAAGACTCCAAAATGAGAATGGCTCTCCTCCCACACCTTCCAGGGCCTTTCCAAGTTGAGTTTCTGAGAATCACATGACACATGCTCCAGCCACAGGGAGCCATGCTGTGTCCCTTGCACAAGCCTTCATTTTCTGCACCTATGCCACCTGTCATGTCCTCTACCTGAATTATCATTTCCTTCCTGCTTTTAGTATCTTTAATGAGATTGCTTCTTTTTTTTTTTTTTTTTT
>PVLC010014434.1:0-39312 GCA_004027655.1 Graphiurus murinus
TTTAGGGGAGAAACAGAAGAAAGTAGGATTACTTTCTTTTCAGAAAACATGTCTATGTAAAGAGTTTTAAAGTTAAATTTAAAATTTTTTCTAATTCCTTTGATATGGTGGCACAGATTAGTTAAAGTAATTTAAGAACAATCTTAAACTTAAGAAATATAGAAAGCATGAGGTTCATCTGTTATCTCTAATCTGAAGTGTTAAAAAACATAACTGCAAGTTGGTGGTGTATAGTTCATCGATCTCAAGGTGTTTTATTAAGAAAAGAAATGATGCAAGGTGGAGCATGCAAGAGGTCTACAACCCTTTCTCCAAAGCCCTTGGGGACAGGCGTGTTTTAGACATTTTCATATTTTATCAAGATAGTACATGTGATATTATAATGAAAAATTACTCCTGATGGCTGTTAAAGAACAAAAGGTAAACTTTATTCAGGAGGCTACTACAATGAGGTTTTGTAGTAGGTGAGAGAGAGATTAAATTCTACTATGAATTAGGTCAGCTGAAGATTATAATAGAAGAGCAGGGTGGAAGTCATTGGGCAGAAAATTACTAACAAGTAGATAATTCTTTGCTAAATTTTCCTAAGAATTTTTGCTAAAAGCAGGCCAGAGTGATAGATCTGAAGGTGGTGGTATGAGGAATCCAATCAGTTATCAAGGGTGCAGGTTTTTGTTAACCTAACTCAGCAGGATGCTTACTGTGACTGTACTAAATGGGCTAAGGACAGAAACTAAAATGAAGAGCTAGTCAGAAAGGACAAAGAAAAGGCTGAGATAGGAGAGATCCTGTCACCATAGCACCCAGTAGGGTATGGTACTAGCATCCAACACTTAATATTTCTGTAGCAAAACATGACCATTCACACTAAGGAGACTAAGTAAAGACTATGAACAATATTACTTTAGTTCATGTAAGTTATGAGAGTCTTTTCTGTTTTCAGAGCTTGTTGTGATTTAGGAGTTGTGGGCCTTTTTCTTCAAGTATGTAGCTACAACACAAGCAGCTTTCCCCCCACACTCGGCCTTCTGTGGGCATTGGAGCTTGTGGTCTATGTGTCCTTAGCTGTTTAAACTCCCCTAAAAATACTGAGCAATTTACTTTCCTAGAGACTGACACATTGGGAAATCTAGTATTTAGTGTAACATAGGAACGTCTCTGCTGACAAAGTTCTTTTGCTCCTTAGATGAAGATGAGGAGAGTGAGGAGTCGAGTGAAGATGAGTCCAGCTTGGAGAGCGGGGAGGATGAGTCTGGATCTGAAGATGAGGTTTTCGATGATTCTATCTGTCCGACGAGTAAGTTGGAAAAACCATGTGTTGTCTATGAAACACGAATGTAATTGACAGTACCAAGAAGATGCTTTTTATGTTTCTCAATTATCACATAATAGAATTTAAGAAAAGGCTGGTTTAATATATATGAAGTAGAGTCTAACAATATTTTTAGGGGCTCTCTGGATAATTTATTATCTGTGCACTTAGGCAGTCTTTTATGAAAACAAATTAAATAATCTGCAGACAATTGACAGTTGGTTCAGTGACTATAAATCATGTAGCAAATTTGATTTATAGAGAAACAGTAGATGGTAACTTCTATTTTTTTCTACAGTTCTTTCTTCTTTATGAAAAATCCACTCAAATTTTTATATTTCAAGTCCGTTTTGTAAGGGCAGTTTGTATTGGCCTCCAGGAAATGATCAGCCATTTATATCTACTGTTTTCACTGGTGAAACCAGTATGGGGCAGGTAGACCAGCATTCTTACAGTCTCAGTAGGTGAATAGCTTCATAGAGGATACCAGTTTTCTTTGGTCTGCAATTTGATGTTCTAGGGTTTTAAAGTTTTAATCACATTTTAAAAGTTTGATTTCAAATAAAGTTTAAGTCTTGCTTTCATCTTGAAATATTCCTTTTATGATAGGATTACAGAGTTTGAACATCACACAGCTAGCAGTGGCAGGACCAGGTCTAGAACTAAGACCCCTAAATTCCATTTTAGTGTTCTGCTTTTGCATTCTCTACTTTGACGGATAAATGTGGCTGTTAGTATAATATGGTGGGAATAATAGATAATGCTCCTGGAGCCCTCCTGGTCACATACCAATTATGTCATCCTTCTGAGACTGGAGTCTTCATTTATAGGATAAGGACCATAGTCTCTACCTTGCAGGGTCTAACCTTGAGTGAAATAATGTACATGAAGGGCCTAGCACAAAGTCTGGTTCTCAGTGCTGTTCAGAACATCAATACCAGTGCTGTTATTGCGCTAGTAATTATTAATGTTATTAGTCCTTTCTACCTGGGACAGTAGAGCCATAAGTATAATGAAAATGTACTGGCCAATGTGGATCTATGCTGTAGTTGTTCTTCCGAGCTCCGGACCTGCAGAGTCCCGGGCTGCCATGATTCAATTCTCCCTCAAGACAAAGTTTTTGACTTGAAAGGTGAGGGGGAAAGTTTTTGAGTTGAGAGGTAAGAGGGGAGAAGGTGAGTGAGCCAACCTCCTCAAACAAATCTCAAGCTTCCTTTTTATTGGCAAAGGTATACAGAGCTTAAGTTGTTTTTCTTTGAAAGAGAACAAAGGAGTTGTGCACTGTTTTTAATAAAGCATTTCAAGTGTGTCTTTAACTCAATGCCAGCATAACAAGAAGCCAAATTATTGTTTGCTATGCTTGAAAACAATATTTGCAAAGAAAGCAAGAGCAGAGGTCACTGCCTTCAGTGACTTCTTCTGATGGCCTTCCATCAAAGCAAGCAGAAAGCTATAGATTTCTAAGCCAATAACTTCTAGGCTCAAAATTGTTTCCCACAGATCTACATTATTAATGAAACTCCATAGCCCACATATCTAGTACTATCATAGCCTCTGACAAATGGGGCTGGCCGATTTATTTTTAAGTCTCTTTATAGATTGTGATCCGGCTCTTTTTGAACTGGCCCTTCAGCTTCGAGAGAAAAGACTAGATATTGAGGAGGCCTTAGTTGAAGAAAAGAAAACTGTTGATAACCTCAAAAAGGAATATGATACATTGTCAAAAAAGGTATGGTGGTCTGCCTATTCTTTGATCTCTCTCAACACACTACATATTCTCCCAGCTATAGTAGTTCCATTTTATAATAATGACATTGTTAGGAATTCTCAGAGAAGGAATATTTCAAATTTTATGAGTATTTTTTTTTCTCCATCAGCATAGTTGTGTTGGAAGCCACTGCTCCTTTGATGATGGGACTTTTATCTCAATCACTGGTCTCCAAATTTTTTTTAATACATAATTCTATAAGTAAAAAATTGCAAGCTGGGTGTGGTGGTGCACACTTGTAATCCCAGCATTTGGAAAGCTGAGACCAGAGGATCCGGGTTCGCAGCCAGCCTCAGCCACCTAGTGAGGCACTCGGCAACTTAGTGAGACCCTGTTTCAAAATAAAGAACAAAAACATAGGGCTGGGGGTATAGTTCAGAGGTAGAATGCCCCTGAGTTCAATCCCCAGTACTGCAAAATAAATAAATAAATAAATAAATAAATAAATAAATAAATAAAAAATTGCAGCACATACTCCCATAATGTGTATGTGCTTATAAATTGCATTCAGGAAATACTGTTCTAGTTTTTTTGTATATTATGAAGCATTCATAGGAAAGGGATAAAAATACATAGAAAGAAAAACTGTTATTTTCTCTCTATACCACAACATATCATTTGTTGTCCCTCTGGTTTATGTGCATTTCATGCTGGAAATCACTAAGCTAAACTTCTGGTATAATATTAATTACTTTCTGCTCACTTTCCCTCTGAGGTACGCTTGTCTAGAGCAGTATCATTCAACTTGACTCAATTCAGAAATATATTTGATAGATTGCTTCTTCTCTTGCAAATAGGAAATGATCTGGGAAGTTACAAGTTTTTTAGGAGATGAAGAATATGCTCTAGAAATACTGAAGTTAATAGTTCCATTTTTTTAATGTGATACTGGGAATTGAATCCAGGCACATTTTACTTCTGAGCTACACCCCCAGCCCCTTTTTATTTTAATTTTGAAATAAGATCTCACTAAGTTGCTGAGGGCCTCCCTTAAGTTGCTGAGGCTGGCCACAAACCTGTGATCTTCCTGGCTCAGCTTCCCCAAGTACTGGGATCACAGGTGTGCTCTCCCATACCTGGCTTATTTTCATTGCTTTAAAACACTTTTTCCCCTTAACTTTACTCACACCATTATGACCAAACAAGATTCTTATTATTCTGACAAGGACATTCGATGCCGAGGGCTGGTTTTCACACAGAAAAAAAAAAAGGGGGATGAGGGCATGTCTTCTTAGCTCTTATTCACAAAACCTTTACAACTCTAGGGATGTAGGAATGATTGAAAAAGTGAAGTGCATTCTAACTTGGCAGGAAGTTAGAAACTGGAATCTCGCCCTTAGCTATGGACCACCCAGGCACATCCCACTCACACTGTACTTCCTCCCAAGATGCCCCCATTTCCCACATTAGGTGTCCCTGCATGGAATCTTGTTAACATCTCTCACATGAGGTTTCCTACAGGTCAAAGTCGTAGCAATGAATCTGAATGCAGCAGAGGAGGCCCTGGAGGCTTACCAGCGAGAGAAGCAGCAGCGGCTGAATGAACTACTGGTTGTGGTTCCACTGAAGCTCCACCAGGTGATGCTCCTGAGAGGTTGCTCCGCACTGCACTAGCAGAAGAGTCCTCACCCCCCGGGCTTCTCTAGAGAAGGATTCATGGATCACCAAGGAGAATTGTGGTTCTTGCCTAAGGATTCTACCTGTAGAATGACACTCCAATTTTTTTAATCCATTATCAGACTGTGATGAAAGCATAACATCAAGAAATACATATTTCCTTGTGATCCATGATCACTTCGAAAGTTCAGTCATTTCCATTCTAGAGACATGACTTAAGAATGAAATGGCCTGGAGGTCCAAATCCTGTGTCTGCTACACATGTTGCTTTGCATACCATATTTAGACAGGAACCGAAGAATTATCTTCTCTTAATCTCTACTCATAAATAAGAGCAGTCAGGACAAAAAGAAAATGCTTTCTTTTTATTCCCTTTATTTGTTCATTTCCACCACCTATTAGAATTGCCAACTAATATGAAATTGTGGGAATAGTTCTGTTTTGTCAGGTTAAGAGAGGAAACCGTATTTTAGGAGAAAAAAACAAAACCCAAGATCAGTCTTATATGTATTTTGTGTAACCTGTTCCAAAGCAGGTGAGCTATATGTAGCAATTTGCTTACTGTGGCAACCCTGAAATGTTGGTTCCATCATTATGCGCTAGATATTAGCCACAATCCTTGTGGGAAGATTTGCTGTCCCCAGAGACACATAATGTGACTTGCCATCTGACAACAACTTTGTGTTTACCTGGTCACTGCCACTCAGTGGTGAGAAAGAGAGAAGCCCACAGGCAAGGAGCTGAGCCCAGGACAGAAGGAAATACACCCCTGCATTTCCTCCTCCTTTATAGTTAGTTGGTACTCAGTTTTGATTTTGGTTTCTTTTGCTTTGTAGATAGAGTATATGGTATCTGGGGAAATACCTAGTGATCTTTCTGGTACATTGGTCTTCTCTAACCACTCCTTGGGACGGCTGCAAGAAAGAATTGTACAGCTCCACGAGGAAAATTCCAAGCAGCAAAAACTTAACAAAGAATGCCGGGAGAGACGGAAGCTGCTCATCCGAGAAAAGAGAGAGATGGCAAAAACCATACAGAGTGAGTATCTAAGCCCGTGGATTATTGGTACAAGGGGAAACTGTCAGGGAGCTGCCTCCAACTTTGAAAACAGTTGTCATGGTATCAGAACCACAGAGCGAGGAAACCAAAACACCTTCCCATCTTCTTCCTCACCAGCTCCTGACACCACAGAAGGATCTCTGTCCTGTTTTCAAAAGAGAAATCCCTTATCACAGAATCTGTTTCTCTTTCTGTAAGATAAAATGATATAATAACCCATGTACCCACTAACGTGCTTAAGAAATAAAACATTAACCATACAATCAAAACCCCTTCTCTTGCTAATACTGTTTGTGTCTCCTTCCCCAGGTTTAACCACAAGGTGTGTACACACACGTCTGTATTCACACAAAGTACATAGAACTATCTTGCATGTTCCTAACTGGGATGATAGTCATATTTTGTGACTCGTCTTATTAAACCAATTATGGAATTATTCATTTTACTACAGATAACTTATTCACTTTACTACAGTATTATATTGTATGCATAGAAAAAGATTTACTTCTTCAGAGTTTTCTTGATGGATACTTAGGTGTTGCTAATTTTTCATTTTATAGACAATGTTACAGTAAACCTTGTGCACATATGTGAGAAAGTGATTCCATTGTACTAGGAACTCTGAATTATAGGAGGTATTTGTGCATTTTTAGCCTCCCTGGATATTGCCAAGTTGCCCCCTATAGTGACTAAACCAACTTATCCACCCTTGCCCCTGCAGTGGGTAAGAATTTCCATATTGTCATCAACACTTGATACTATCAGGCTCTAATATTTTTGCTTGCTTAGTGGTTAGTAAATTATATTTCATTATGGTTTTATTCACATTTTCTCAATTGCTGGTGAGGTAAACATTGGTACAGGCATTCACTTGCCATTTATTTGTTCCCTTTCTGTACTTTGCCTGTCATATTCTTTGCCCATTTTTTCATGTCTATTTTGCATTTGTTTTCTTATCAGTTGTAGGGAATTCTTAATTTATTTTTGTTCATTAAATGCACTTTGAATCTTTAGTTTGTCACATGCATTTTTACTGTCTCTATAGACATTTAAAATCTTAATATGGTAAATTTTATCCATTTCTTTGTGGTTTGTGTATTGTGTGTATCTTGTTTTAGAAATCCTCTTCTATTTTGAAGTCATTAAAGGTAGTTTGCAATACAGCAATCCCTCTACTAGGAATAAAGTCAAAGGAAATTAAATCAGTACGTCAAAGAGAATCTACACACCAGTGTTTATTGTAGCACTATTCACAATAGCCAAGATATAGAATCAACCTGAGTGTCCATCAACAGACTGAATGGATAAAGAAAGTGTGGTACATACATACAATAGAATATTATTCAGCCTGAAAAAAGAAAGAAGAAAATCCTGTCATTTGAGACAATATGAATGAACCTGGAGGGTATTGTTATGTTAATGAAATAAGTCAAGTAGAGAAAGATAAATACCATTCAATCTCACTAATTAATATGTGGAATATAAAAAAGTTGAAATCAGCTGAGTGTGGTGGCATACACCTGTAATCCTAGTACTTTGGAGGCCGAGACAGGAGGATTGTAGGTTTGAAGCCAGCCTTAGCAATTTACTGAGGCTTTCAGAAACTTAGTGAGACCCTGTTTCCAAATAAAAAATTAAATAGGGCTGGGGGTATATCTCAGAGGTAGAATGCCCCTGGGTTTAGTCCGTAGCAACACACACACACACACACACACACATACACACACACACCACAGTTGGACTCATAAAAACAGTAAAATTTGGTGGTTGGTAGGAGTTGTAGGGTATGGTTGGGAGGTTGAGGAAGTGTTGGTTCAAAGGTACAGTGAGTTTCAGGAATGTTGTTGTACAACATGGTGACTATATTTAATAACAATGTATTGTATTCTTAAATATTGCCAAGAGAATAAATTTTAAGTGTTCTGACCCAAAAATGAGTATATAAGGTTATATATGTTAATTAGTTCAATTTGTTCATTCTACAATGTATTCATATTTCAAAATACCATGTCGTACATAATAAAGATATAGAATTTTATCAATTTTTAAAAAGATATTTTTCTTTAGTTTCCTCTATTAATAATGTTCTTCACACTGTGCTTATAATCAACCAGGAATTGAGGTATGTGTGTGTGAGATGCATAATGTAAAGATAATTATCTTTTAAAATACTCTTTTAGTACCTGGTGTATGGAACATATGCATAAATTATCAAGTGTTATAACAAAGTGAATTCTATGAACCTACCACCCAACTTAGTAACAGTAATATTACCAACATTGTAGTGCTTACCTGCGGTCACTGTCCCTATTCCATTCTCTGTGTCTTCCCATTCCTAGAGATAACCACTGTTCCCAAATTTTGTGTTTAGCATTCCTTTTCTTTAAAAAAAATATAGTTTTTACACATTTATATGCATTCATAGATAACATATTGATTGAACGTTTTATAAATACATTATGCCATATGTCACCTCTTGACACATGCTATTTTATTTAATATCATATATCTAATGTCAGATGTGGAGTGAATGAGAGGTGTGGGAAAGGAAGTGGGAGAGATAATGGCAGGGCGGGCAGACCACACAGGGATTTATGGACCACCACAGGAACGAATTCTTACTTGGAATAAGATGGAGACTTCTATAGAAGATTTGCTTTAGTCTTAACACCAAATGCTGTAAAGATCAATAATTTTAAAAATGGAAAAGGCCATCCTCTATTGGAGTCCATTAACAGTCTGAGGAAGGGCAGGTCAGGGTGTGTAAGCCACTCAGGAAAAATGAGTTCATGTTACACAGGCCTTTTTTTTTTTTTCCTTTTTAAAAATTTTTCATATTTATATTTATTTTTATTCTTTTATTAGTGCATTGTAATTATACATCATAGTGAGCCTCAAAGGGATACAAACATACATGCGCACAGCACTTGGTGTATTTCCCTCCACATCTGACCTTGCTCCCTCTTCCTCCCTCCCTGTACGTGTTAGTGAGATATCGGTAGTGATACCTGCATATGTAGACAGCATTATTTGAAATGTTTCCCTTCCTCAAGCCTTCTTTTCCTCCTTCCCACCTCCCTTCCCCAATTCCCTTTCACTATTCTACTGATCTCTCTCTTTGTTTATCTAGTCTCTTGTGTTTCCTATTTTCTTTCCAGAATCCATATGTGAGAGAAAACATATGACCCATGACTTTTTTAGACTGGCTGATCTCACTTAGCATAATCTTCTCCAATTCTGCAAATGACATAATTTTGTTCTTTTTACAGCTGAGTAAAACTCCATTGTGTGTAGATATCACATTTTCTTTTTCCATTCATCTGTTGACAGAGACCTAGGTTGGTTCCATAATTTGGCTACTGCGAATTGGGCTTCTATAAACATGGGTATGTATGTATCACTGTAGTATTACACAGGATTTTGAAGATGAAAAGGCAATAAAGGACTGGGCATTTTAACTGAGGGAAGTTGCAGATGGAATGACACAGAGGAAAAATCAACTGATGACATAAAATATCTTTCCATCTTGCAAAATCTGATCCTTAAAATGTTATTGTTATTGACATTCATTCAGTAACAATGGGAGCCACTGAACAGTGGCTGTGTTCTTTCAGAAATGGAAGAAACAGTCCGTCAACTAATGATCAGCAAGTTTGGCCGGGTGATAGATCTAGAAGCCCTTCAGACACTTTCTGTTAATACAACGCTTGAAGAACTGAAGATCAGAAAACTTCGAAAGGAGTTAATGAATGCAAAGGAAATAAGGATGTGGGAGGTGAGGAGGTGGTTTTATCTGGGTGGCGGCAAGGAATCCTGGTGAGTTGTAAGTGGCTTCTACTAAGCATCTGTGCCACTGGTGCTGGATCTGTGAGCCCCAGTGGGCTCCCCTGCACTCCTGGGCCTGCCTCTACTTCCTTACTGTTCACTTGGAGGGACTCGTCTGTCTTGAACAGAAAGCCACAGCTCTATGTTTTGAGGTTAAGGTGCACAAAAATGTGATGCCAAACGGCACAAAAGATGATGGAGAAGCCAGGGTGGTGGTGCATTCCTGCAGTCCCAGCGATGTGGGAGGCTAAGGCAGGAGGATGGCAAATCTGAGGCCAAACTGAGCCTCATAAAAGACTCTAACCTCAAAATAAAATAAAATGATCTGGGGATGTACTTCAATAGTAGAGGGCTTGCTGTATGAGGCCCTGGATTCAATGCCTAGTAACACACACACACACACACACACACACACACACACACACACACTCACTATCTTCATTGTCGTCATCATCATCACAGAAAGATCCCATTTTGAGGCCTACATTAAAGTATATATACTCTGAACAGACCAAATAATGTCATGTGAATATATGACTGTATCACTATGAATCTCACTATGATGTACAATTACAATGCACCAGTAAAAAATATTTTAAAGTATAAATGATCTGATAGTATTAGAAATGGACCTTCTGTGCTCTGGTGGTCCGAATTGCATTGTTGCAAAGTTTTGGAATGCTGTCTTAAGTATGTATATTTAAGTAATACATTTTACAACAAGGCATAGGTTCTATGGCTATAATGCCTACATATTATTCCCTGAGCTCTAGTTCCAGCCTGATTCAGAGATAGGAGTTTTTACAGTTTTTGTAAGCCCACAAATCATTATGACGTCTCCAATTTTCTGTCTTATCTCATCACCAGATAGGGTAGGAGGAAAGTTTCCTAGAGCTATCCATCTTGTCCAATGGTCCTGTCTCATTTTGGCTAATCTAAGATTTACCGCTGTACTTTGAAGAAACAAATTATTTAAGTGTTCCTGTCAGAAGAATTGGTCCCTGTCAGGGGAATGTTGGAGATTATATATGCTATCTAACATAATTTGCTGGAACAATTGAAGAACAAAAGAAAGCTATTTTGCAGATGGATGTATGGCCATTCAAGCCACCTACCTTGAGGCCAAGACTAGGGAAAGAGCACTAAATGGAAGTGTCCTGCTTAAATTATCATCCTCCTTCTTATGCAATGAGTGCCAGTAATCAGTGCATACTAATATTATTCCTCAACAATAGACTGGTATCTATATGTATCTTATTTTCACTTGCTTTTATCTTTGAGCACACTTAGCAGTCTTCTTTATCTTTAATCAAACCAAACTCAATGCAGTTGCTTCTAGTTGCAGTTTTGCACTGGCTTCTGATTATGTTTTCATGTATGTATATCGCTCCATTTGCTTGGTGGTTTTAATCAAATCTGAATATTTTCCTCTATTTCCTTTCTTATTCACTTAATCTATTTTACATCTTCTGTTTTATATTGCCCTGGTAGGAAAAGATTGCTCAAGTGCGATGGGAACTGATGATGAAGACAAAAGAACACACCAAAAAGCTTCATCAGATGAATGATTTATGCATTGAAAAGAAGAAACTTGATTCTCAGTTGAATACCCTACAGAACCAGCAGGTATGTTCCTGCTCTTCAAACCCTTTTTCAGAATTGAGGAAGTCCTGCAAAGGTAGCTCCTCATAAGAATGTCAAGTGCTGGCATTTAAGCAGACCTTGATCTTGGACCACTTACAGGCCATCTGCATCCCTGAAGGCACTGAGCCAGAATTAGCCACAGCAGAGTAGACTTCCTGTGGGATGCCTCTTGAGTGCCATGAACTTTGTACTAATCTCTGGGCTTGTCTTGGTCCTAAAGAGATATGGTTATCTAGTTATAAATAATGAGCTCATATACTCCCTAAATTTAGTGTTAAGCATCTATTTCTAATATCTGTTTATTTTATTTGACCTGAAGTGTACATCTTGAATTGTGAGATCTTATATGTTCACTTGCTAAAATCCTTACTATTTTTTGTGGATTTCAACTTGCTATTTTATAATACTTATTGAACCTAATATAGTACTTAACACATAGCATGTAGTGGCTACTTAATAAAAGTTTAGGCAATCTAAGTCAGGCCCTCTAGGAACCTAGCACATGTATGGCATATTCAAAACTACATGTTATATTGTCTGTAAGTAAGGCAGTTGTTTCTCTTGGCCTTCTTTGTTTATATATATATTTTTAAGCACCATAGAAGTAGTCTGGGCCAAGTGTTGTCTTTTTTTGTGTGTGTGTGTGGTACTGGGGATTGAATCCAGAGGAGTTCTACCTCTGAGTCATACCCCCAGGCCTGTTTTTATTTTTTAGTTTGAAATAGGGTTTCTCTAGGTTGCTGAGAGTCTTGTAAAATTGTTGAGGCTGTTTTTGAACCCAGGATCCTCCTGTCTCAGCCTCCCAAGTACTAAGATTACAGGCATGTGCCACCACACCCAGCCTGCCAGGTGTTCTCAAAATAAGGTTCCCTGAAGAACCTGGGAATTTGTTTGAAATGCAAATTCTTGTGCCCTACCCTAGAGCTACTAAACCAGGACTTCTGGGGGAGAGGCCTAGAAATCTGCACATTAGCAAGCCTTCTGGGTACTTCCGATGCACATTAGAATTGAGGAATCATTGGTCTAAGCAAAAGGTCTCACTAAGTTGCCAAGGATGGTCTCAAACATGTGTTCCTCTTGTCTCAGCTTCCCAAGTACTAGATAACAGGTATGTGCCACCACACTCGGCTCTTACAGTCAATTTAAACAATCACTGATCCTTAATTTAAGGGCCTTGAAATCCTCTACTAAAATCCCACCATTAAAAATGTATGCATCTAGACTAATGAACAACTCATGTGTGTGTGTATGTGTGTGTATGTGTGTGTGTGTTTGTGTGTGTATGTGTGTGTATGTGTGTATGTGTGTTTTACAGGAAAGTTATTGAAAAAGTCGCAAAATAGGAAAGATTTATTTCATAGAGAATGAATCAGAGCAGTTGGGAGGTATGTAATTGGAAATTAGACATAAAAGGAAAGACTAGAATTTGAACATTTCAGGGCCCTTTATACACTAAAGAATTTTGAAGTGAAGAATCAAAGCTGTGTTTAAAAAAAGTATTAAACAAAATCTTCACAAATTAAGCAGCCCATAAACATTAGTTGACTTTATGTGCTCCAGATACATTGAAGATGAAAGAGCTTAGGGGCAGGAGATCAGTTGAATGGGAAAAGAAGTTACTAGCACATACCTTGTACATAGTATATCTCTACATGTACAGGCTTTTTAGATAGAACATCCTGTTTAATCCTCAAAACACTACTTTCCAAAACTGAACATTAAGTAACTTTCTGGAGCTCTCTGAGCTAATGCATGGTGAAGTTAGTGTTCAAACACAGGTATATCTGCCTCCAATTCTGGCTAACTCCGTTGCTTACAATGATCTGGTAATGAATTGGGAAAGATAGTTGGAAAAAATGAAAAATCAAGTGTCAAAAGACATTTCCAAGTAAAATTAGCCAAAATCTGTTCAAATATGGTGAGGAGAATGAGGGGAAAGTTAAGATTATTTCAAAGTGACTAACTCAAACAATTGGGCATGAGTTGGTAGATCAGGCATGATTTTAGCTACATGTAACCAAAAGTCCCATTAAGAGTGGCTTAAACAAATAGGAGATTTTTTTTTTTTTCTCACTTGACAAGAAGTCTACAGGGATGTGACTGTGTTTTGGTTTAGTGGTTCTGTGATATCAGAGTCAGTATCTCAATGAGTCTGTCAGTGTTTCCTTTAAGGCCACAAGGTGGCTACTTAAGCTTATTTCATCCATGTGCCAGCCTCTTCTGCCTCTTTTAAAAGGAAAATAAATGTTTTTCTGGGAGTAGTGGCACATGCCTATAATTCTAGCTACTGGGGAAGCTGAGGCAGAAGGATTACACATTTGAGGCCAGACTGAACAACTTAGTGAGACTTTGTTTCAAAATTAAATTTAAAAAGGGAGGGACCAGGATGTAACTCAGTGGTAGAGCAATTGTCTAATATGCACGAGGTCTTGGGTTAGATCTCCAGTACCACAGAAAGAAAGAAAGAAAGAGAGAGAGAAAGAGAAAGAAGGAAAGAAAGAAAGAAAGAGGAGGGGGGGAGAGAGAGCGGGGGAGAGAGGGAGGAAGGGATTGAGGGAAGGTTTTCTGTCTAATCTACTTAGCTACCCCTCACTGGAAGAGAAATAAGGTAAGATTGGTGTTTAGCTTTCACAGCCTCAAAAGTGAAGAAAGGGGGAAGAGGCAGAAGGTTATTGGGTAAGTCTCATTTACTCTCAAGTGTCTGCTATAGTGCTGTTGAACTCAGGCTTGGCTGCTCGCTGTTCAATAGCCAATACTCAGGAGCTGAGAAATGGTGGGAAGAAAATAGGTTTATTCAAGCAACAGCCCTGTAAAGATGGAGGGACTATTTTCCTCAAAGCTCCATCATAGGAAACTCAGAAGGGATACTGCATAGGGATTTTGATAGAACAGAACAAGAAATCCTAACCTAGTCCATGGGGCAAAGAAGGCCCCTGGAAAAAACAAAGTCTGAAGCATGGACAGGAATTGGCAGGACAGAGAGAAAAGTCAGATGGGAAAACAGAGATTTGGGGGCACACAGAGGGCACCAGAATATGTGATGAGCCCTCCAGTAATGAGTGGCTGATGGCTACCTTAAAGCATTACTCTTCCAAAGGGGATTTGCATTTTCAGAGTTGATATTTAGGCAGGGCTTGGTGGCAAATGCTTGTGATCCCAGTATTTAGGAGGATCACAAGTTTGAGGCCAGCCTGGGTAATTTAGCAAAACCCTATTTCAAAATAAAAAATAAAAGTGGTTAGGAGTGTAGCTCAATCAGTGTCAGAGTGCCCCTGTGATCAGTCTCCAGTAAAACACCACACACACACACACACACACACACACACACACACATTCATTAGTCCAGAGGCACACATTTTCTAGTGGTGGGATTTTTGCAGAGAAATGGAAGGCTCCTTGAATTAAGGATCAGTGACTATTTAAATTGACTGTAAGAGCCAGGCATGGTGGCACACACTAATCATTCCAATACTTGGGAGGCTGAGACAAGGTCACCCTTGGCAAATTAATGAGCCCTTGTTTTAAAATAAAAAACAAAATAGGGCTGAGAGTATAGCTCAGTGGTAGAACCCCCTTGGGTTCAATCTCTAGTACAACAAAAACAAAGAAATAAATTGTCTTTAAGATCTGTACTCCTAACATATATAAGAATAGAGGATTTTTTACATCCTCAATGATGCTGAAAGTAGAGAGATGTTTTCTTCCAACAGGGCAATGCCTTCCAGGGCCCTCGGAAAGCAGACCTTATAGCAAGAGAGAAGATCACTAAATTGGTCCAAGCCCAGGCACAAAGGATTTTGGCCTTAAAAGAAGAGATTGCTCTTTTACGTAGGAAAGGAGGCCTCATTCTCCCACCGATTCCTGTACAGGAGGATGAAATGAACCCCGAGGGGGAGGACCTTGAAGATCTTTAGGATTGCTGTTTTCTCAAACCCATCCAAGATTCTGACAATTTACCAGAACTTCTGTTTTTTTTTTTTTTGTCACCTGCAACAATCCTATTATTTTAAAGTGAATATATGTAAAAGCCTAAAACAAAATCCTGTCACGTAGTTTTAAAAATTTTTCTCCAACTTGGTTGTCTTAGAACTGACTACAGCACCCAACATCTAATTATTACTGAGTTGTATTACTTTAGACGTTTAGACCCCACTAGATTGAATGCGAGGTCTCGGAAGACTGTATCTCATAGTTGCAATAAAGCATTTGAAATGTATTTTGTTTTTGAAAAGTTGTTTTTCTGGAATTCTGAATATTTAGTCATTGACAAGAAAAATGATCATTCAGCAATCCATGAGAAAACTTCCTTTTCTTGGTTCTTGGATCCTTAGAAAATAAGCTTCTTCTTCTTCTTCTTCTTCTTCTTCTTATTATTATTATTATTATTATTATTATTATTAAATATTCTCTGGGAGAACATGAGAGAAAAATGAACTATTTTGCCAACATCATCTTAGAATAAGAAATGCAAATTAGAATTTTGGCATTGTGGACTTCATAAAGCAGTTATTTGAGAGCTTGGGATTCAGGAAATGCAGACAGACATAGCAAAGTAGCTTGCTTTAGTTTGCTTTGGATTGGCAGAAAGCAAGGGGAAAAAATGAAACAAACAGCTTCCTAAATCACCCAGAGCTTTTGCAAACTCCTCAGTTCTGAGTGGAATAGAGGAGTGTGTTTTGCGAAATGGCCAATAAGGATTCTTTTCTTTTGCAACTCATTAATATTCTAAGTTCTCCCAATAGTTTCTCTTGTTCTATGCCATCTTCTTTCAGGTTTTACTTGAGTCATTTGCTGGTTTTGATGCAGATTAAGAAGACATTAAATAGATTTACATCACTCAAAGAAATCATCTCTAACATCACTTTTGATTATGCATATCATTTAAAACTATGTAAGAATATCATTTTGGTTTGGGGGTAAGCCATTTTTGAAATTCATATCTGCCACCACCGAGGAATGACCCCCTGACACTTTGCATCCTGTTAATAATAGAGCATGGCACCTTAGATTCAGCACCCTGTGGGCCTGTACTAAAGAGCTGCTCAGTTGAGGCTCTCCTGGGGTATAAGTTGGTAACTGAGAGGGAAAGATGAAAAAGGCAATATCTGTATTGCATAAATGCAGAAACAAAGTCTGCGATGTCAAGTCTCTCTATCCTCTGGCTCACCTGCTAACCTGCCCTCCAAATTATGGACAGGACTTGCTTTCCTTGCATGTTCGAATACTTGTAGAGGTGTACACTTGGCCTGTTTCCTCTCTAAGATCCACATTCCTACTTAAGAAGCCAGACTCACTTTACTATTTGTACCAATCTAGTAACTTCTCTACTAGGGAACATCCTTTAGTTGCTTTCTCTGCTGTATACCCTGAGTCATGTGTGCCTTTTAGGCATTTTTTTTTTTTTTTTTTTGTAAATGTGCTAGTCATACCTCTGAATGTTTTATTTATTCATTGCTGTGCAAAAAATACCCCACAGCTTAGCTTAAAACAACAAACTCATTATCTTACCAGGGGTGAGAGGGTTGGAAGGTGAGGAATCTGGGGACTGCTTAGTTGGGTGTCTCTGGCTCAGGGTCTCTCCAAGTTGCAGTCACACTTGGCAAGAAGCTTCTGTCCTTACTGGCCTGGGTCTTTCTGTATCACTGCTCAGGACATGACCTCTCCCAGAGCCAGTGATCCAAGAGGGAGAGAGTGAGAGAGGCCCCCAGGGGAAGTCAGGGCTTTTACAACTCAATCTCAGAAGTGACATACCAACAGTATTGCTAATTGGGTCACACAGGGCTGCCATGGTATGATGTGGGTGTGACCAACAGACTGTGAAAACCAGGCAGTGACCACCAGGGCCATCATGGGGCTGCTTTGACAATGAGCAACCGCCTGGATCAAGTGGTCGGTCTCTGGGAACTATCCAGAGTAGATGCTACTCCCTTCAGAGTTGTGAGAGCCATAAACTGCATAATCTTCCTGGGCCTCATTTTGTTCTCTGACAAGTCAGGAATTTGGATAAGCTCTGAACCTCCTTCCCATTCTGAAATTCTGTGATTTTAATGCCAGCGAGTATTAAAATCTATGGAAGAGCCATGTCACGGATTCTATACATATTTCAAGTTTAGAGTAAAACCAATCAGAATTATATTTTTCCCCAACTCGAATGAGACTAAATCACTAAGTCTACAGTGTTCAGGGATTCTCACCCAGCATATTGGGGACTTGACAATTTGGATGATACTTCATTATTTTATCTCGAATTGGACAAGATGTATCAGTAGCTTGAGAGTTTCATTTCCACTTGAATCTAGATATAGTCTTGAATTTACAATTCAGTATGAGCTCTGAATCCTTGGGAATTTAAGTTTCAAACAAAAGGAGACCATGGGGTGCAGCCTATGCAGGAAGTGGCTGAGAAGCTGTCCTGCTCCTGGGGTCCCTCTGTTTTCTGCCTCCCACTGTGCTGTCAGGGAGTAGCCCCACTTCCAAGGGCAAAACAAACATCATCCTATGAGTTATTTGTGGGTCAATTGTTAATATGACTTGGCTACTTTGAATTCTCATTCACAATATCATCCAGTCTCAGCATGGGAGGAAAAAGACACCCATAGGGTCCAGCCTCTCAGTCGGCACTGCAGTAAAAGGAGTTCCTTCTGCTGAGTCAGTGTGTCCTATCACAGAGGCTCCTCACAGAGGTCCCTGAGCCATCGCACATCTCTGCACCCCCACCAGCTTCTACCTGGCAGGCCTTATTCTTCCATTAGCCAGTTATGTAGCCATGGCAGACCAAACCAAAACTTTAAGAGGGTATTTTAATAATAATTGACCTGAATCTAAAATACAAAATGCAATGAAATTGGACATCTGAACTGCCATTTTCTAGGCTGACATTTAAAAGCCTGATATCTTAAACTTTTCCTTTTCCTGCAGTTGATTAAGGTGAATATATACATTTCTCTCACTTAACATTCCCCAGGAGTACTTCTTCTTTATAACTAAAATCATTTGGTATTGTTATGAGTCCAATACTGTGCGGAAAGCAGGTATTTCATATATCACTTCAATAAAGTTCACCCAAATCCACTTTGACAGTTATCTTAGATCATCAAAGAGATTCCCCCCCACCCCCTGGCTGGGGATTGAACCCATGGCCTCACATATACTAGGTAAAGGCTCTAACACTGGACTACATCCCCAGCTCAAAAGGGAGATTTTTTAAAAGCTTCCAGTGGGTCAGCAGGTGATTCAGATCTCAGACTTTAGGGCACCTGGATTAGCAAAGTCAAGATTGAGAACATTAGCTCTGCGCAGTCCTGGAAGTGACCTCTAAGGCTCTCAAAGTCAGGTTGTGTCTGAAATTATAGTGTCTTATTCTCTTCTCAGTTGTACTTATTCCCTCCTGTTGTTTCTATATTTCTTACAGTCACTTCAATAAACATTTTTAAAATACTGTTTTTCTGAAAATCACATTGCTTTTTTTTTTTTTTTTTTTTTTTTGCAGAACTGGGGATTGAACTCAGGGGCATTCTACCTCCTCCGGTCTCAGCCTCCTGAATGCTGGGATTACAAGCGTGCGCCACCACGCCCGGCTTGAAAATCACATTGCATTTTGATGAGAGTTTTCAGATTTAGCTCTTTGATGGAAAAGGATGTCTAAGAACAGGTGCAGTACTCCATTATTACCAGCAGAGGGTGCACTGGTCCCAAACAGTCAGAGTCTTGCTCCCCAGGATTCCCCTGGGGAATTCTTTGTGATTAGAAGGCACAACTCTTAACAAGATTGTCTCAAATGGTATTTCATCTGTAACTCAATCTTACTTAAATCTAGAAAATATATTCCCTCACGTGCTGAAAACTCAGTTAAAGCATATGAAGACTTTCACTGCAAGCTTCAAAATCCACCTAGTTCCACATATAAATGTTTTCAAAGTTCAATTTCAAAAAGAATTTATGATCGATGCACTGCTTGGACAATAGTATGTAAATGTTGATTTCAGACCAGTGAGTCAACTCGTCCAGCAATGCTGATGTGTCTTTAGAAAGAAGGGAAGGGAATTTGTCAGGCACCATATGTTCACGGGTAGCATAGTATTTAACTGAATGGTATTTTGGAGGAAATATTTGATCTTCAACTCACACACCTACATAAGAAGGATTTGTTTCACTCCTCCCATATTTCCAAGACTTTACCTCAGGTCTAGTGAGTAAAAAGAACTGCAAATTTGCTTCTTCTTGCCTATTGTACAATGTCTCCCTTTTGGAGTAAACAGTAATGAATTCTGCATTAATCAAAACACAACTGATGCTCAGTACCTAAAAAGACAAAAAAAAAAAAAAAAAGACGAAAAAAGAAAGAAAAGCATCTGCTACCATTTCCAGATGTCATTGCTTGATGGATCTCAAAGACTGAATTCTAACATTAAAAAAAAAAATGCTGACTCACTCATGACTCAAGTTGAAGGTTACAGGGAAGACTAAACATTTATTTAGAAGTTACAGTGTTTGTTTTTACAGAGATATGTTGCCACAGATAATTGATTCCGGAAGGACTGTTAATGCTTACAGTGCTATACACATCTCAGTCTGTTCTCATGGCATCTGAGGAAACGTCTCCCATGCCACCTTCAGGATGTCCCCAGTCTGCAACACCATGGCCCTTGCTTGTCCCCTGTGGTCTTCATGAACAACTTGCTTAGGATCCTGCCTTCCGGCAGCTGGTCTACCGGCCTCCTGCAGCCCTCAGGCAGCTGCAGCTTCTGTGACGAGTCTGTTTCCGGGCCAGTCTCACTCTTTCCATGTTGACTCCTGTTACATGGCGGCTTGTTCTCCCTCTCTTCTCCTACTTCAACAGGGAGGATTCCTTATGTCTCTCCAGAATTATAAAAACACATATACATTTATTTACAAGTGCATAAATATATAAATATGGCTATAATAGAAAAATAAATACCAATTTTTCTCTGTCTCAAAAACAAAAACAATATATAGTCTGTCTGTAATATTGGCTTCTGCCTAAATTGTAGGAGGTGGTGTTTCAAAAGACACATGCAGTGAGGGGCTGGGAGAGAGTTGCAGCCCAGGTTCCCGTCCCATGTAGGCCCCTGAAGGGTGCTGAGGACACCAGTCTCCACCCGCTTGGCAGGAGTCAGAACTGTCCACCTCTTCAACTGGTACGAGGCCCAAGCAGCACGGGGGCCCTGCAGAGGAGAAAAAGTGGATAGCATTAAAATCCAGCCTGGTCAAGCGGTCCTGGGCCTTTCTCCATCTGTGATGGGAAAGGTTATATTGGTCCTAAAGGAGGGACAGAAACCTTACACCTAAGACAAGGCATCTGTGCTTCCTTTACTCTTACTAACATGGGGAGGGCGCCGTACTATCCACATCCCAGCATGGGACCTGGGACTAGATTCTCAAGCACTTAGCTTACACCCTGGGCCAGAGGAAGTCAAAGGAGCCCGTGAAATGTGGAAGGAAGCCTAGCTCTTTCCAGACTTCTGGTCAGAGTGCCCTGCTCCACGCATTACCCTATTCCCACCTAATCCAGCTTTCATGATGCTGGGTCTGGCTCTAGGAGGTGACCGTCTCTTAAAATGTAACGTCCCAGAGACAGGGTCTAGGATCTCCATTTGAAGGGACAGGCACAACACAGAGGCTAATGAATGCTAGCCAGTGCCCCACCAAGCAGCCGAGGACTCCTGAGGAGGCCGGGGTGGCAGGAATGGCCCGGAGCCCCTCGAAGAGAAGGTTGCATGGAAGCACAGAGAGTTTTTAAGACGATGTTTGTAAGAACTTGGCTCCCAAATCATTGATGCAACTTGTTCCCTAATTAGAGATAAGACCCAACAAAGGCCAGTAACAAGAGATGCCTTAGCATGGCGAGAGGCAGAAAGTGTGTGTGAGGGGCTGGGAATGCAGAGGCCGAGGGGCTTCCTCCTCTCTGATAGAGATGTGTCCTTGGCTGCCTCTGAGGACCACAGATTGCAAGTCCGGAGTGGGGCCGGCTGGGTGCACCCCACAAAGCCCCTGTGCCTTCAGTAGGGAAGGACACAGGCAGCCAGCCCAACCTGTCCCTTGTGTGTAGAACCTGTGGCTAGCTCCTTACCCAACACCACTCCTCCGAGTCACGACCTGGTGGTGAGTGCCGGCTAGGGTCATCCCTAGCCCGCTCTTCCTCCACCCCGCCTTGGCTAACCTGACTGAAAAGGAGGGTCCCACGCAGTGTCCAGCCCGGAGTTCTCGGGGGCTCTGCTCATTCCTGGCTGGCCCGTGGTGCCCGGCTGCTTTTGGAGGTGGCAGCAGTCCTGGGGCTGCAGCAGCTGGTGAGTGGAGTCATCGGGCAGAGTGTATAAGAACGGGCCCTCGTCTGGGCTAGACTTGGGAGCCCTGTGTGGCACAAACCAGAGGGGGGCAGTGAGGCAGGGGCAGAGTGGGACCCCCACCACTCTCCAGGCAGCTGGTCAGAGCCCGGATGGGCAAGGACTGCTTCCCCTTGAACGTGGAGAAGGCTACTCCATCCCTGCTATTGCTAGTTCCAGTCCATCTCCATTTCCTTCCATGTGGGAGGATGGGAATCATGCGTCTGGGGTGTGGGGCGTAAAGCCAGTTGTATGTCGGTGTTTCTGGTGTCCCCAGGGAGAAAGGACTCTGGGAAGCAAGCCATGTCCCCAAGAATAAAGAGCATCTCACCCATGAACACAATAAATAATCATTAGGGTGAGGGGCCCGCAGAGCAAAGTCAACAGATTTGGGGATCCCCAGGCTCCACTCGGCTCTGGGTGACTGACATGGGATTTTAGGAGCAAAGAGGAGGCTCTTGGGCTTAGGAAGGAAAGAGGGGCGGGGGAGAGGTCTGGTTACCTGGCAATCTGGTGGCTCTGGGGGTCATATCCATTGCCAAGAAGGGTCTGTCTCATCAGGCTGTTGGTGTCGTCCTGTTGTGGGAGGGAGAGAGTAATGAAAAGGGCATGCCACAGGGGTCAGCAGGGTGTTCAGCTGTTGACTAAAGCGAGCCTGGCCTGCAGCCTGCGATGAGAGGCCAGAAGGGAGGAACCCGGGAGGAGCCCACCGCACCCTCTGTCCCCAGCTTGTCACCTGCCGCGGCTGCCCTGGACAGTGCTGTGGAGGCTTCGTGCCCGGGTATCCCATCGCAGCTGTGGGGCAGCCCCTGTTCGCGTGTGTCCCATTGCCACAGGCCCGCCCACTGATGCCGCTGAAGCAGGGCTGTCCACTGGCTCGGTGGCCCGGAAGTCCTCCCAGTGGCACCATGGTGTACTGGCAGGAGGAAGATAGAAGGGTGCTTCGGGGGAAACCCAGGTCTGTTGTATGTTCTGGAAAGACAGAAATACAGACGTGTGCTTAGGCCAGGGAATCTCAGGCAGCTTGACAAGGTCCCATACTCCTGTCCCCATGGGGATCAAACGAGGTAGGCAGGGAGATGACTTTGTCTAAGGGACAGAGAATGTCTTCCCTCAGAACCTTCTTCCCATCACTCATTCCTTCCTAACATGAGGCCTTCTGCAGCAAGGAGAAGGTTGAGGAGACACGGGGTGGAAGATTCGAGGGAAAGGGTGGAGGGTGAGAAGGATATGTATTTAGGTGAAGTTAGCTGGCCACAAGTAATGTTGTCTGAAGCAGAAGTTAGTGGGTAAAAGTCAGACTAAGTCAGGATGAAGGGAAAGCTCAAGGCAGCCGCAGACTTAGAGAAGAGGTGGGGAATTCTTTCAGCAGAGCGGCAGGGACAATGGCCAAGCATGGAAAGGAGGCCAGAGAAGCAACCCTGGCCACCAAAAAAAGATGGAACCAGGTATATACAGAGCTTCAGAGATACAGAGAGGACAGGCCAACTCCTTCATATCCCCTGAGCCCAGGACTGTGAGCGAGGAGGGCCAGCCAGCCCGGTCCTGGGGGGCTCTCTGACTCTGTCCTGAGCCCTGTCCTGAGCAGAGGCCCCCTCCTCCCTCCCCAGCTCCAGCCTTTTAGGGCCCAGAAGCGCTACTCACTTTGCTTTGACCAGGCCCTCCACAAGCAGAAGGGGATGAAAGTGACGATGATGAGGACTATGGAGCCCAGGACAACCCCGACAATCAGGTAGGGCAGGTCACTGGCGCGGGCCACCATGGCCCCGGCACCCACTGGTCGCTCCATGGTTTCTGGGGGTGGTGGCTGTGGTGCGGCCAGAGTAGGGGGCGGGAGTCGGCCAGGCTGACCAGAAGACTTCCGAGCTGCAAGTGGACAGAACTCACTTGAGCATCAATTTCAAAGTGTCCCAATTCCACTGGTAGAGGTAATGGGGTTAGACTCACAGAAAGGACCTCAAAATCCTTTATTTGCATCGTGTCCATCCTCAGCATGAAACTGGTATCTAATGTGAAATTTAGCATTGTCAAGGCAACCTAACCTTGTATTCCCCCTCCCCCCCCTGCAACCCCTATATTGGGAATTGGTCCAGAATCCTTCTACCTCTGAGCTACCACCCCCTCCCCTTTCATTTTTTGTTTTGAAACAGGGTTTTGCTAGGTTGCTGAGAACCTGGCTACATTGCTGAGTCTGTCCTTGAACCTGCAATCATCCTGTCTCAGCCTCCCAAGTACTGGGGTTGCTGGCGTGTGCCACCACACCCTTCTTGAATATTTCAAAATACAACAATGTTTATGAGCTAAGCACTGAGTTAGACTGGGCACAGTGGCATGGTGTTTTCTGAAAGAATAACTGGTGAAATTTTGGAAGAAAATATTTAAAATGCATGAAACAAGCAAAATAATTGGGAATCAAGAATTTACCCACAATCTACTGTTCTGGGATGTGACATATGAGCTATTAGCTTGGTCTAGAGAAGGAAAAGATGAATGTTTTGAGACTCAGTGGGACAAAGAGTACTTTTGCTACTATAGCATGTCTGACATTGTTAACTCTCTCACCAACATCTTCTCCCTTGACTTTCTGGTGCTGCGGGCTGGTGATACTCCCCTCCCCCTCTGGGTGCTGCTTTTTACTCTCTTTTCCTTCTGCCTCCCCATGACCCCAGGAGATCACCCTGGCTTCTCTCAGTCCACTCTGCATATTCTCTTCTATTCCCAAGGCTTCTATCTACATCCCAAGGCTCCCATATCAATATCCCCACCCTGGCCCTTGCCCGCGGTCAAGAGACTTGCTTCTCATATTAGACACTTCTATTTAAATGTCTCAGGAGAATTGGATGCTCAGTAAATCTTCAAGTGGATTTACCATGTTCCTGTTCATGAAATATGTCTCTCTTCTGGCCTTCCCCCTTTCAAAAAATGGCAGTGATACCTGGGTAGCGCCTCAAGTTAAAATCTCAGTTTTCTTCAAATTCTTGTCATGCTCTCCCAGCCCACGTGCAGCCAGTCCTGGACCTGCCCACACCTCCTCTGAAAAGTAACTCAGGGCCCCAGTTCTCTCTCCCCAACCCGTCCCTTGCACGGTCATGGCAACCCTTCTTAGCAAACAAATCCAACAATCCCTTCCTCCACCCACAGCCCTGGGTGGCTCCCACAACAAAGTGTGCCAGCTCATCCTCAGGTCCTCAGTGGCCCGTCGACACTGACAGCTGTGGCCTCTTCCCTGAGACCCCTTCTCTCCTCCTCCCCCCAGGCTCTGGGCACTCCTGGCTACTTCCAGGCTTAACCTGCCCCAGGCCACTCTCCCCTCATTCCAGCCTAAGCACACAATCCTTCTGGAAGGCCAGGTGAAGGCTTGGTGAAATCTCTGCCCCTTCATACGGGATTTGGAGCTGTGCTCGCATCTGCCTCCTTCCTTTACTGTTCTTGGTAAAAAAAAAAAAAAAAGGCAGGAAATGCCGGGTGCCATGGTGCATGCTTGTAATCCCAGTACTGAAGAGACTGAGACAGGAGGATAGCAGCAGGTTCAAGGCCAGCCTCAACAACTTAGTGAGACCCTATTTCAAAATTAAAAAAATAAATAAATAAAAAGGGCTGAGGGTAAAACTTGGAGGTAGAATGCCCTTGGGTTCAATTCTCAGTACCAAAAAAAAAAAAAAAAAGACAGGAAGTACACTCTGGAGTACTGAGTACACATCTGTGAATAAGTGAGTGTAAGCAATGCAAAGTGGGAAAGAGAACACTGCTGTTTTAATGACAGAGAATAGGTTGTTGTAGCTCTGTTCTATTCCTTTGTGATTTTCCTGATTATGTCTTTTGCAATATAACTGCCTTATCTCACTTTTGGTACTCAAAAAGAAGAGATAATGATATCTACCCACCTGACCCACGGACAAATACGAACAAGTTATGTGACTATGTTTGACATGTTGTAGTGCCAAGAGGGAACCTGGGCTCTGCAGTTAGATGAACCTGGTCCAAAGTGTGCTCTACCACTAATTGGCTGTACTACCTTGACCAGGTGTATAGTTTCCCAAGGCTCAGTTTCTTTTCCATCCCATGAGATTGGAGCCAAGTTAAATAAACCAACCAATGTCAGTACCAAGTGTCATTGCTGAAATAAAAGTGTTTACAGAAAGTTCCCAACTTAAGCTTGGGTTCTATCTCTAATGGCCTCATGGATGAGTTCATTCCCTAGTTCTTTGAAGCCATCATGACACTGAGCCACTCATACTTAACATGAGGCACAAGCAACCAAACAGAAGGGTGAGAAATGATGGGGTCAGGGGGTACTTAGGAACTAAGGAGTCTTTTGGGGAGAGAGATACCGAGCATTGCACCAAAGAGTGACTTTGCCTTACTTTGCTGCAAATAGGGAGAAGGGAGAAAAGAAGCCAAAGAGATTCACCTTTGGTCTCACAGATCATCACGTTGCTGAACTCACTCTCCCCTCCTTCGTTGAAGCACTGCATCTTAATGTCGTAGGAAGTCTCTGGCTGCAGGTGACTGATGGAGTGCCAGTACCTATCTCCTGAGAAAGAGAGTGAGAATTGTGCATGCTGACGTGTGTGTTGTAGGCTGGGCTGCAATCTCATAGACCCAAGGCATTGTGTCTGGGTTGGTGCCACTGACTGGCACAGAGGGTGACATGGTGGAGACACACCAGAGATGTCCTAGGTGCCTGCCCATGTTCCTGTGATCCTGATATCACACAAGGTTTTCAACTGGATGGCTCCAAGTGTGTCATGATTGAGTCGATGGCATGGAGCACAGACACTTTGTGCCATATCAGACCCAGGTTCTAAGCTCTACCAACACCCAGACCCCCCTGGAAAGCCATATCACACAAAAGTGCTTCTTACCTTCTACCATATCCTTCTTGTAGTCACTATCATTGTCACTGTCTGTAGGTCGATAGTAGATATAAAAGCCATGGATTGGGGTATTATTGTTGCTTGCTGGGATATACTATAGGAGATGGAGAAGAGACAGGTTGACAGTGAAGCAGAGAATTCACCATCAAAGCAAAACCTCCAGGTGTGGAAGTGTTGCTTCAGCCTAGAGTTTGAATTTCCTCGGGGGCCCCTGGCAAACATTCCTGGTGGTGTCCCTGAGGTTCTCTGAAGAAGGCTGTGGAGATCACACATTATTTTGCCTAGAGGTCCCCAAGCTTTTGGAGACAAGAAACAAACTTTCATTTCTTTAAAGACTTCAGTCCTTTCTGAACCTCCCTGGCCATTTGAGGGCAAGTGTCTCTGGCTACAAAAGGACCCTGTATTGGGATTCCCTGTGGTGTGAGGGGGAAGGTCAGAGATGTAACCCTGAAAATGGGAACCAGCTTGGAGGTCTACCGGGTCAAGGCACCAAGACCAACAGGAGACCCCAACAGCAGCTCCAGCTATTACAAATCTTCCCAATTCCACCAGTCTGGTTTCCAGTGCCCTGCTTGGGGGTGGGGGCAGTTCGCAGGTGGAGGAACACACAGGGGTGTCTTGGGGCAGGGTAGGTGACTCCTCTCCCCTCCTGCAGGCAGTAAGCTTTTGCCAAGAGGAGCCTCAGCTCCATCTTTCCATTGATGTCCAGGGCACGGCCACTTACCATCCACTTGAGCATGATGGTGGTCTCATTGACAGCGTCCGTGAAGGTGATGTAAGGGCCGGCCACTGGCCTCTCATATACCCGGCCACTATAGCCTGACACAACGTAGGGCCGGGAGGGGGCGCTGGGCTCACTTTCCCCCAGCATGTTCAGGGCTCGGACCCGGAACTTGTAAGAGGTCCCTGAGAGAGAGAGAGAGAGAGAGAGAGAGAGAGAGAGAGAGAGAGAGAGAGATTGATTGATTGATTCCCCCACTGCCCATCAGGGCCCAGCCTGGGGGGATCTTCTGGGAAGCCCAACCTAAAAGCAAGTTTCCAGAGAATTCACAAGAACTCTCATCCTCATCAGATGATGAGGAATTGCATGGGAAATGGCTCCTGACTCTCTTATGGAGAGAGGAAGAAGGAAGGGCTTAAGGGAGGGAGACAGAGCCCTAAACCGCCTCCACGTGAGCATGCTGAGGGGTGGAGCCCCAGTGGACAGAAGAGCCTCTGTGGCTGGCCCTCCTCCAGGTGATCCAGTGGCAGCCCAGGGATCAGACAGGAGAGGGGCCAGGTCCCTACCTTTCTCTAGGCCCGTGATCTCCACAGACAGCCTCGAGGGAGGGATGGCGCTGGTGGCCAGGATCCAGTCTCCCACTTTCTTTAGCTTCTTGTACTCCACACGGAAGGACTGGATGGGGAAGCCACCGTTCCCACGGGGAATCCAGGTCACATACACCGAGGTCTCAGAGGCCATGGAGATGGTGGGCCTGTCTGGGGCTTCTGGGGCTGGGAAGACCACACAGGGTGAGGAAGGAGCGGGAGGAGGGGACACCGTGAGATGATGCTGTTTCTAGACTGGACCTGGCCTGCTCCTGATGGACCCCCTCCTCCCGCCACCCTCTATCCACTGCTGTGTACATCACATCCCGTGCCTGGGTCAAGCCCAGGAGTGAAGACCCCTTCAGCTCTCTTTCTGCAGAGCCAGAGTGTGGAGGGCCAAGAGCCATTGCTCTGCTCTGCTGCTCTCTGGACCCATGGGGGCAGGCATCCTGACTCAGGTCTTTTATTTGAAAAGCTCCAACCTATAGTTTCTCACTATGGCTAACTGGAGAGATGCCAAGACAATGTCAGAAGGACTCCTGGGCCTACAGAACCCAAACCCCATTTGAAAACAGGCCCTAGAGGCAGCTCCAGGTGTGGCCTCTCCTCGCCCACCCTCACTGTGTGGGAGGCTTACGGGAAAGGCGGCCCTGGTCCGGTTGGCTGCTGCTCTGGGGGCCGGCTCCAGGGTCATCTCTCTGCACCTGCTGCTCCTTGCTGGCTATGATCTCAGGTTTGGGCCTCCGTCCTGGGTGGACACGGGTTGAGATCAGGAAGGGAAGGAGCATGTGTTAGATCTTCCCACAGAGTCCTTTCTGTCTGAGATTCTGCCAAAGGCTGTGACAATGTGAAGCCGACTCGAACACAGGACATTGAAGGTGTGGTCTGGTTGCTAGCTCTGCCTGACTCTTGCCACCGGCCCTGCTGTGAGGGAGGGGCAGAGAGGTGCCAGAGAGGCCAGCTAGTGACTCTCCTGATAAGGAAAAGCTCGGCCTGGGCACAGGAACCAGAGGCAGGCGGCAGCTGGAAGGAAGACAGAGTTCCAGGCAAGCTGGGCAAGGTGAACAGGATTTCCCACCTGGGCCTGGTATAACTTGCTTGGGCTCATAGGAACCCCAAGCCAGGCGCAGTGTTTGACCTTACCAGTTCGGAAGGTGACCATCGCTGTCTGACCCTCGCCAGCGCAGTTGTAAGCTGCCATCTCCACTTCATATAAGCTCCCAGGGTCGAGCCTGGTGAGGGTCAGGCGGTGCTGGTTGGCAGGAATGCCGGAGATAGTCCAATTGTCAGAGGAGTTTGCGACCTGCTAGAGGAGGTGCCTGGTGTAAGGACCAGCATCTCCACCGAGTGCTGCAGGTGGGCTGTGGTTTACAAGCAAAGCAGGACTGAGTGAGCCCAAAGGGGTTGGGGGGTGGGGAGGACTGCAAGCTGAGTCAGCAGCAGGGGGCGCTGCAGAGCTCACACTGGCCTCAGGCTGTGGTGCACCCACTTCACCTGGACAGCCAAGTCAAGCTTCCTGGTCTCTAATGATCCCATCAAGTAAAGCCCAGCAAGGAAGGTCTGAAGGCTTGCCTGGTATTGCTGAGAACTCCTCAAGACCTCCTCCACCTGTATTCCCAGCCCTAAGCTTTCTACTTCTCTCTCAGCCCTGAGCTTCCCAATTCTGAAATGAGGCAGATAAAATCTCCCAGGTGATTCTGAAGTTAAATTAGATGGCGTATGTAAAGCTCTTAGCATTGGGCTTGGCACATGGGAGGTTCCCACCAAGAGCTCCCCCTCCTTCCTGGCCCTCCCCACACCCTTCACACAGTGAGGTTTCTGGCATTTTAATTCCCTTAATCTGCTCCTGCCCTCATCCTTGCTTAGAATTTAAAATCTGGGGACGAGTTGTGACTATTATTGATGAATTTTTAATGGCTAGCTCTATAAATCTAAAGAAAAATAAATAAATAAATAAATAGATAAATAAATAAATAAATAAAGCCCGCAGATCCTGACAGGTGATGGTATGAGAACATCCCATCTCACCCACCACCTTTCAGAACAAGGGCTTAATGTCCAGCTCTGTGCATCTCAGAGAGCCTGCTGGAACCTGAAGCTGGGGTTTGCTAAAAGAGGAGAACAGCTGGTAGGGAAAACTCTGGTCCCCAAGCAGAATATTCTGGAGCAGAACAAAACCTACCATTCAAGGGACAGGGATGGTGTGGCCTCATTAATGTCTGGCTTCCAGGGTTTGTCCCAAGGGGAGAAGTTTTTACAAACTGAGAATCCCCAGGGGTGCTGGAAGCCCAAACACAGTAGCCCAGGGTCTGGAGATGCACCAGGAAATTAAATTTGCTAGGTGCATGTGAAAAAGTGAAAATGAGCTCATGTCCAATACCCCGCAGAAGGCGGATGAAATAAACATAATCCGAAGGCGGACTTTTGCTTTCAGAATCCTTTCCTGAGTGATGATGTTGCAGATACGTTAGTTCCACAGGCAGGAATGGCTTTCAAGACATAATTTCTGCCTTGGCAACTAACAGCTCCAAGAGCCCCACAAGGCCGGAGCCTAATAGAAGCCAGACCCAGCAGGGGCCCTGTCCGACTCTCACTTCCCTACGTCCCCCTGTCTCCCCCCTCCACCCCTTAGCACTGGCCTCACACTTCCATTGGGCATAGAAATGAAAATAAGAAATGCAAGGGTAATTAGTCACTGTCACACACACCGAGAGGGTGAATGCAGCCTCAGCCTGGCATTTCCGGATCACTGCGGCACGGCCTCTGCCAGCCTGGCTCTGGTGTGGGGCAGTTTTGAGGCCACCTATTGGCTTGAAAAATATTATTCTTGTTCTCATGCTGGTTTTTGTCTCTTTGGGACCATGGGCGTTTAGGCCTGCCCTGATCTTTGTCTACAACTCAGATGGAGGTGTCCAGTTACAGAGGAGGAAATAAGATGGGGACCAGGCCTGCCCGGAACATGTGCAAAACAAGGCTGTTTCTTGTTAAAAATGCATTCACCTCCTTTGCTGGCCAAGGGTTAGGGAGGGTCTGCCCCACCCACGCCCCCACACGGAAGCCAGCACAGGGCAACAGGGGCCACTGGGCCTTATAGGGTTTTCTGACTCTGTGGACATGTGGACCTGTCCAGCTCTCTGGTCTTCTGGGAGAGTGTGCAAAAACAAGAAAAAGGTGGAATGCAAAAGCAGCCAGGGGAGTCCACACCTTCTGCCCTGCAGGGTTGGTTGTGTTTTCTGGTTTGTTTTTGGAGCAGGAAAAGTGGATCAATACTTTGAGTTCCATGTTCATATATTTTCCATCAAGAACACTTCTATAAGCAAAAATAACCTAAATGCATGATAAAAACCAGCATTTATAATATACTGTTAGCCAATAAAAAAATTTAAATCCATTTAAAAGCAATAATTTTGTACTAATGGCCTTAGAAAACTGCATAAATTTGGGGAAAACAGCATGTTCAAGAATGTTTTCTTACAGGGTCTCTCATGTCCTCTTGTCTGTGCAGCCCTGAAGGAGTGTGGCAGCCTCGAGGCACTGTCCTGCCCCACAGGACACAATGTCCAGGAGCACAGGGCTGGCCCTGCCATCCTGTCATGGCCTGAGATTTCCCAGCTGACAGATCTCCAGACATCCCCCTGGTCAGACTCCCTTCTGTCAAGGAGAAATAGCTGAGTTCTAAAAAGCACGATGTGCTCAGAGCTCAAATGCCTGCTTGTCAAACCTGAGCCACGAGGAATTCTGAGAACTGAGGGGCATTTTACAGCCCACAGAGAAAACACTTGTTCACAACTATTTGTTTTCCTGGCTTTAGAGCTAGCTCGCCATGCCAGAGTTCTCCAGGTATGTACCTCGCAGAGCTTACTTTGGTGAAAAAACAAAAAACAAAACAAACAAAAAAGCAAGAACAAGTGACAGAGGAAGGAGAGGAGGACGGCAATGGTGACCGGGAATCTGTTAACTGTCCTTTGCAGGATTAGAAGCTGGAATTAGCTTCTGGGAGTGTGCAGGGCTCAGATCTGAGGGCACAAGCATGGCCCTTTCTGGGGCATCTCAGGGCCCCACCTGCCTGTCTCACAGTGGGCTTCCCTGGAGGGTGGGATGGGCATGATCAGAAGTGGGCAGTACTGGGGCCCAGGCGGGGGCAGACAGTGGCACATTCAGGGCCATACCTTGCGGTGTTTCACCACATAGTAGAGGATAGGTGCCCGGTTGCTGCTCTCATGCCGAAGCCGCCACACCAGCTCATAAGAGTCGGTCTTGGAGGTCCGGGGTGAGCTGAGGATCACGGGAGCCTCAGCAGGCGCCACCTGCCCCTTCTCTCCCGGGCACTGCAGGGAAGCAGGCTGCACCGACGTCAGGGGTCTGAGGAGCCCTGGCCGCCCCCTCAGCACCTGGTCCAGACTGCCAGGTCTGGAGGGTGGTGCAGGAGGAGTGGCAGTGGCTGGCTTAGCATCCCCCCAGGGGCTCAGAGTTGTGCCTGGGGACCAAGCAGGAGAGAGAAGGGAAGAAAAAGAGGGTGTTAGTACCTAGAACACTGAGAAGGAAGTCAGAGTGAAGACCTGAGGCACCATCAGCCTGTCTTGTGATACACAGCTGGGCTCTCTGGAAGAAAGGGACGGTGCTCCTGCTCTGCTGGAAGTGAAAGGAAGTCTGGCTCACCTGGCCCAGGTCACTTGCTGTGGCTAGGGGGCGGCAGACAAGCGTGTCTGCAACCTGCTGACTTCCAGCATCCTCAGGGGGCGAGGCCCGAGTGAATTAGCTGTTTGCTCCTGAGGCCGGGGAACCTGTACCTTCCTTCTCACGTCTAGACTGGGGATGGGGATACGTCCCTTCACTGTGGGGTGTGTGTGTGTGTGTGTGTGTGTGTGTGTGTGTGTGTGCGCGCGCGCACTGAGGATGGACCCCTGGGCTTCATGTATGATACGCAAGTGCTGATCACTGAGCTATATCCCTAGCCCCCACTCTAGGATCTTAAAACCAACGCATAATGTGGGCCTTTTCCTTCTCCACTGAGGTGACCTGGACACTGGAGACATGAAGGAAATGGAATGCCTGAAAATCTGGGAGCCAAGAGCAGCAACATCTCCTTCCGGAAACTTCCACAGACCCCACCAGCACTGGTCTCTGTTCCACCTGACCTCTTCTACCATAGGATGCTGTACTTGCTAATGTTGGCACAGCATTGGCTTATTTATTGTTTCTTTCTCACACTCTTTCCTTGCTAAGTTTTATCTCCTCCTGAGGCACGTCGTAGTACTCTGCATCCCCCAGCTCAGTGCTGACATTACCTAGCCCAGTGCTGACACAGCACCTGCTCAGTTCCTGAGGTGTCGACTGGAATAGATCAAGCTGAGAAGGACAGACTTGCTTTTCTTTACTCTCAACTTCATTCCATGGAACCCTAAGAGCCCACAGATTCTGCAAACTGGGACCCAGGCTCAGGATACATATTTTTAAAATTACAATAGGTAAATGGGCCATTTTTATTAGTGAAAACCTGTACTTCTGCCTTCTTAATGTAAGTTTGCACTTACAACTGGGGTTCTAGGTTAGACTTTATCTGAAAAAGGGGCTGTGTATGCGCTCCGCTGAGCCTGTCCCTGGGCTGTGCTCACCTGGCCTGGAAGTCCTCAGCTGGACCACGGCATGGGCGCTCCCCACTTCGTTCTCCGCCATGCACTGGTAGACACCCTCGTCCTCGGGTCCCACACTGACCACGCGCAGGGCCCTGCGGGACAGCCGGAGGCGCTGGCTGGAGGTGAGGGGCACAGCGTTCCTCAGCCACAGCACAGAGGGTGGCGGGTTCCCACGCACCTCACAGGTGAGCTTGGCACTCTGGCCCCATGGGATGACCAGCTGCGACAGCTCCACAGTGACCTCGGGGGGTTCTGCAAGAGAACAAGAGCTGGGGTAGGTAGGGGCAGACTGGGAGGAAACAAGGCAAGAGGGGCTCCCTCTTCCCCTGGCTGTTGGGTTCTCCCAAAGGGCAGGGGTATAGGGAAGAAACATCCCATGTCTCCACCATCAGCCTCACAGCAGGGAAGGGACTACAGGGGCATCAGGACCGTGCTCCCCCTTGGCACCTTGGCACCGAGGACCTCCGACTTCCTAGCCTGCCTCCATCACCCACTCAGCTGTGTCCTTTTACAGGACATAACCCTCTCTGAGCCCAGGTTACGCGCTTCTAGAAAGGCCATGCAGACCCATGAGAAGGCCGAGGAGAAGGCGGAAGGGACACTCACCAAACACTTGGACATTGTAGAGGATGACGGCCGCGCCCGGCTGCCCCACGCCGTTGCTGGCCATGCAGCGGTAGGTGCCCGAGTCCTCCTCGCTGGCGGTGTCAATAAGCAGGTTGCCGAGCAGGAAGCGCGTCTTGTTATAACTGGCCACACGGGACCCATCCTTGGCCCAGGTGACTCGAGGGGGCGGGATCCCGCTGGCCACACACTCCAGGATGAGACTCTGGCCTTTAGTGACAATGACGGTCTGGGCCTCCAAGGGGTAGATGATGCGGGCAGCTTCTGCAGTGGAGCCTAGAGGGCAAGGAGATAAAGGACACAGAGTGTGCGGGACCTGGCATCCTGCAGAGTCCTCTCCAGCCTGCCTCAGGTGGTCCAGCCCAGGAAGGCCCCAGGGAGCACGGATCTGGGATCAAACAGTTCTTCAGGGGCTTATACCCTATGCAAAGCAAGTTACTTAATTCCTTCTCATAAATGAGGGCTTCCTTCTGCAGAAAGCACGACTTCAGTATGATTAGCTCTAGGTGTTGGCAAATAGTAGAATGATTTAAGTGGGGGAACTGGGCATGGTGAGTAGAATGATTTAAGTAGGGGAGCCTGTAATCCAGTATTTGGGAGGCTGAGACAGGAGGATCACAGGTTCAAGGCTAGCCTTAGCAACTTAGCAAGACCCTGTTTCAAAATTTAAAGGGGGGGGGGCGCTGGGATGTACTTTGGAGGCAGAACACTCCTAGGTTCAATCCCCAGTACCAAAAAATAAAAAAGAAAGATAAAATAAATGGTGTGGGAGATTTTTTTCCTGGCTGACCTCAGTTAGCACACCTTGAGGCTGAGAAAGAGACAGGAGACAAGGATCTGTCAGGCCCCCAACCTCACTCCGCGGGTCTTTGCCCTGCGTGTCTCAGAGAATCCCATTGAGCTGAACAGGGCCCACTATCTAACACGTTTTTCATAAACAAGGTAAAAACTGTCAGCTATAGGGCTCAGCCGTCCTGTCCAGCACACACATCCCAACTGAGCCCATGCACAGAGTAGCATTGAAAAACTCTGCCTTCGGGAGGCTGAGACCGGAGGATCCGGGTTCGCGGCCAGCCTCAGCTACCTAGTGAGGCACTCCGCAACTTAGTGAGACTTGGTTTCAAAATAAAGAATAAAAAATAGGGCTGGGGGTATAGCTCGGAGGTAGAATGCCCCTAAGTTCAATCCCCAGTACTGCAAAAAAATTTAAAAAAAAACCCTGCCAACAGGGAAGAGGATGGATGTTCCCCACAGCGTTCTGATGTGACCCGCAAGCCCCACACCTGCCTGAGCTGGTCCCAGGGCCCTGGGCGGGGAGAGGCTGGCCTGGGACTGACCAGAGGAAAGAGAACCCTGCTGGGGCTGGATGCCCCGCTGGCCCGAGCCTCTAGGTCACCCCTCCGCCCCTAAGTACACAGGAAAGAGCTTAGATAGTGGTACCCCAGATTCCCACCTCCCTCTCCAGCTCTGCTGACCCCTCCATCAGTGATAGCCCACCCCCAGTGGGGTGTCTGGCCCTTACGTCGCACACGCAGCCTGTCACTAGAGCCAGATGTTTTCACTTCCTGAGTCACAGGGTTGTAGGCCGCGCACTTGTACATGCCCTCGTCCTCCTGGCTGGCATTGACAATCTGGAGGTTCCCTGATGGCATGATCAGATAGTTGTCTGCAGAGAGGGCAGGGAAAGGGGAAGATGGGTTGAGTTTAGACCCAGAATACTACAGTCTGCAACAACCACAGGGTGGAACAAGCCCAAGCCTAAAGTGCTGTCTGCCCCAAAAACCTTGCACCAAGTGAACCAGACGTGCCTGGATGAGACACTTACCTACACCTAATGAACGAACTGTGGGGGAGCATTTTATACTCTCAAGGGAGCTGGGGGAGGGTGCAAAGGATGCAGAGGTTGGGTGAGCCAGTCCTGAGCTCAGGCTCTGGACCTGCCCGATGTTAACTGTGTGCTCTTGAGCAACTTAATTACCTGTTTGCTTACATGTAAAAAGGCATAATGTATGCTGCCTTAGAGCCACTGTAAGAATTGAGGAGCCTGTGCCATGCACACGGGAGAGAGATGATCCCTCAAGGAGGGACTTGACTTTGGATCTTCCCATCAGCCTGTCACAGTCACCACTCTGTGCCACCTCACTGTGGCATTTCTGCTACTGGAGAGGAATATGTTAGCTCTCAACCACTGGCCTCTTGTAAATGCCCAGGAAAGCCTTTCCTGCACATCACCCGTGTGTTAGGCTCTGTCGCCTCCTGGTCTAGTGTGCTATGGGGTGGACCCTGGGCAGGTGTTCAGGTTCTTTAGGCAGGAGGAAGCTTTATAGCTTCTGGACAGCCCAGCAACTCAGCACTCAGTGTTCTGGCAGGCAAAGCACTGGCCACTGGCTCTGAGCTCTGTCCTAGTGGCCTCTCTGGGGAATCATGGTGTCATGGAGCCCAGTGCCTGCTGCTGCTGGGCCACCCAGGTGTGAGCTGCTTAAGCCAGTGCCAGATGGAGGGGAGCCTCCCTCCGGGATGCTTCCATGCCTCTGCCCTGGCACAGGGATTCGAGCCCTTCTCAATCTCCAGTTACTTGTGAATCATAGGATCAGATGGCTTTCTGTATCTTCTAAGTTTTCTGTAACGAGCATGCATTCCTTTTATAACCAGAAAGTCTGCAGAGCACTTTAAACAGTGCACATTTTGAGCTGCATGGTCAGGTCAAGTTGGGTCGACTTGGCCTCAAGGGCAGCGTTGGTTATGGGAAGAGGCTGATTTCGTCTTGAGGGACATCTCCCTCCCCACTGGCACTCTGTGGACCACAGCATGGCCACTTCTGAGCCAGCCGTCATGTCACTGTGGCTTGAAGCAAGATAGCTACCACTGGGTAAGTGGGAAGAAGGGAAAAGATTAGCTCCATTATGAGCATTGCTCTGTTGGGAGGCTGAGACAGGAGGACTGCAGGATCAAGGCCAGCCTGGGCAACTTAGCAAGACCCTGTTTCAAAAAATATATATATATATAATATAATATGTATAATTATATATAATATATAATATAAATATATATATTCTACCTCCAGCCATATATATATATATATATATATATATATATATATATATATATATATATATAAGCTCAGAGGTAGAATGCCCCTGGGCTTGATCCCCAGTAGCAAAAATATAAAGTAAAATAAAATAAAAAAGAAAGATTGCTCTGCTGTGTGGGGAAGAGCCCCACCTCTCACCAGGGACCCCTGAAGCTCCGCTAGAATTGCCAGGCATCCTGTCTTTGTGAGCCTGGGGGCAGGGCTGCCACAGAGAGCATCTGAACCTCATGCTGAGGGCCCTGGTCGAACAGCTGCAACTCAGCAACACTTCCCAGGGCCTTGAAGGATGAAGAAATTCTCCATGACAGGAGAGAGGCCCTCCAGAAGGAAGGCCACCCGCCTTAGGATCCTGCATGGCTAAATATCAAGATAGAAGACAGCTGGTCTGCCTGGGGGTGGGCTGCCAGCGTGGTCATGGGGCTTGGGAGGTGGCAGCAGCTGACAGGGTTTGGTTGGGCAGGGAGTGGTCTCAGGAGGCCAGTTCCCCGCTCAGCCTCTGCTCTGGGCTCCTCCCACTCGCTTACCTCTGGAGGTCTCCAGCCACTCTTGTTTGACGCTGTAGCGGACCTGGGCTTTGGGGTGGCTCTCAGGAAGGTGGCAGGCAATGACTGCTGTGTTCCCCTCGTCCACTTCAATCACGTGCTGCACGTCTAACTTGAAATCCTGGAGATCTGTGGAGAGAAGAGAAGGGGCAGGTTGGACCTCAGAGGAGAATGACAATTTTACATCTCAGGGCGGTGTTGTCAGTGCAGTAAACAGCTGCAGAACCTCACGCGGGGCCATGGAGGGTGCGGAGCCCTTTGTCAGTGTGTTGTCTATAGGGAGTTATAAGCATGGACTGCATGGAGGTCAACTTGATGTATATAGAAGATAGAAGCTGGGGGAAGTGTAAAGAATCCCATAAGACCAGGCATTGTGGCTCTTGCTTGTAATCTCAGTACTTGGGAGGCTGAGACAGGAGGATCACAGGTTTGAGGCCAGCCTCAGCAATTCAGCAAGACACTCACTCAGCAACTTAGTAAACTGTTTCAAAATAAACAACAACAATAATAATAACAAGGGTAATAACAATAATGGCTGAGAGTATAGCTCAGAGGTAGAATTACCCTGGCTTCAACCCCCAATAATCACCTCCCACTCACACACACACACACATACAATCCCATCAAATCCCATCAGGAGGTGGGCTCAACAGATCAGTCTCTTCTGTCACACTGAGACCTTAGTGTGGGCTGCCCCTGCTGATCTGTCCTGGACATGGGTCATGGTCAAGGGTACAAATTTCTGAGCAGAGCTGGCAGGAGGCTTGGTTAATGAAGACAGTAGAGCACTAAGAAAGAGAAGGCTGAACTGGGCGTGGTGGTACATGATTGTAACCTCAGTAATTGGGAGGCTGAGATGGGAGGGTCACAGTTTCAAGGACAGCTTCAGCAACTTAGGGAGACTCTCATCAATCTAGCAAGAATAGAAAGGGCTGGAGTGTAGCTCAGAGATAGAATACCCCTGGGTTCAACCCCCATACTGCAAGGAAAAGAAGAGAGGAGAGAAGAGGGAAAGAGAGGGAATGAGAGAGAATGAGGGAGAGAATGCCGAAGTCTTTTCTGCAGTTTGGTCAAGAGCAGCCTTGCAGGTTCTTCCTTGGAGACATCCACAGTGAAGATGACAGGCCTGACTTCCACTCGATCACTAGCCAAGGTTATATATAACCAAGAAGGCCAAATCCTGCTATCTCAGCATGTCACAGTTAATCCTTCCACAGGGCTGGGAGTTTGTGGATGTCCTGAGGGTTTTCCTATGTAAAGAAGGGTCTCCCAGGACAACTGGCAGCACCCCATTGTGGCTTAATGGCAGTGGACTGTGGGGGAGCCCAGGGTCCTGACTGCAGTCCCAGGCTGCCACATGGCCATGTCTTCTGTCTTGGCTCCGTGGGAGGAAGACTGGGATCTGAACTGGGAGAGGACAGAGATCCATCTGGAACAAGGGCAGGATGTTTCCCAAACAATCCAAGAGTCCAAAACACAAATCTCTCTTTGTATGAGCCAAATGACTGATGTTGCTGAATAAAACAGGGGCCATTTGTACAACAAAACCGCATTCCAAATTGGAAATTTGTTTTCGGGATTGTAGCTGAATTTATTTTTGAGGGAAAATAAAACCAATGGAATATAAAGTAAGAGGGATAGAAATATTTTACCCAGACACTCTCTT
>PVLC010014435.1:0-32600 GCA_004027655.1 Graphiurus murinus
CCGGAGCGCGGAGCACGAATTGCTCCGCGATGGCGTCTTTTCTTGTCCTCGCTCTGCTTTCTTGATCTTCTTTATTTGTTTGTGGTTCAGATTTCGCTTTTTTCCTTTTGTTGAAAAGATCTTTTTATGGTAAATTTAGATCCAAATCAGGGCGTTTGTGAAAGGATGGTTCACTCCGTCGCCATCTTGGATCTCTCCACCCAGGTTCAAAATACCCTTACTTTCTGATGGTCCCTAATGCATGCCAGACTCCAAATCCTTGGACAGTTTCCCACAACACCAAGCACCAAGCTAAATCCCATGAAAGACCTTTTTTTGAGAACCTATGCCTGAGACAGCCCATGGATTACCCATAGTATGCAGTCTCCCTAACCCTAATTCTCAAGCTGGATCCCCAAGAAGGGGCTTCCCAGGCAGCTGCTAACAAGGTGAGGTTACAGCACAGTCATCCTGGTGGGAAGGTAAGGCCCTGGCCTCCAACATACTGTCATGATGAGTTGGTGTCATGCAGACCAGAAGAGAGTCAGACCTTGTCACTGCCAAAGCAGTGATACTTTGTTTCAAAGATGAGAAAACTCAGGCTAGGAAGGAAATGGAACATGGCTAAGATAACCCAGCCAGGAAGCTGGAGAGCTGAGGTCCAACCAGATCAGTGTGACTAGAATGCAGCCTGTGTGGATGCAGAAGACATGGCCAGGATGCAAGAGGGAGTAGGGGCAGGGCAGTCATCTCCCAGAGGTAAGGAGAGATGGCCATCTTTGCCATTGGTTGGAGCAGGGTGGTTGTCTGGTGGAGGGCAAGGTGGAGGTGAGGCTGGGCCAGGACAAGGCCCACAATGAATGTGCCCCCTGCTATACCTGTGGGACATAGGTGCCAGCAAATCATGACTGACTGGAGAGTTTCAGAAGTGTTTTAACTGCCTGTTTAGAGGTTAGCTCTGTGACCATGAAGATTTCTACGACCATCACTCAGCATTTTAGTTATTAAACACTGGAGTGTACATGAGAGGAAAGCGAGATGACAAACCCAGTTTCCCATGAACCTTCCAGAGGAGGGTGACATCAGAAGAGGGGGATAGCACTCAGGAGGTGTGAACTGAGGAGGGCCAGGTGGTGGCTGGGTCTGAAAGATCTAAGCAGGAGCGGTAGCAAGTGGAGTTGTGGGGAATGGGAAGAGACTCTGGGAAGGAGACCACAGCTGGTGAGGGTGGAAGGTTGGGAAAAAATCTTTAGAAGAAATCTCCATCTTGAAAACTTCTCCACTGTAGGTGTGACCCAGCAACAGCATGGGAAGCAGGGTGACAAACACAGGGCTAGGAGGTCTCCATCTCTACTAGCACAGCATCTTCAGAAACATGTACACTATACCTCTCAAGAGGCTCAGAGGAGATAAGAAGAAAGAGGCTACTGTCCTGCTGTAGTTTGTATTAGCCCCAGGTACAGAGCAATGTGGATACATGTATAATTCAAGGAGAACTAGAAATCAAGGACAGAGAGAGCCAGAGAGTTTATGGCCTCAGAGATTTGCATCAGTGGTGGCCTTGGACGTCTGGTGTTGAGTCAGACCCATTTGCTGTGACTCTCACAGGACAGGGTGGAACTCAGAGGGAAAATAACATACAACATCTGTGCATTAGGGAAACACCACAAAACATGTTAAAATCGCCAAGCAGAAACTATTTGCATACCAAATTCAATAAACTACACAGACCAACAAAAATATGCCAGTAGAAAATGAACAAAATATAAAGACAAGAATAAACAAGTTCAATGGAAAGACCATGAGAAATAAAAAATTGTCCAAACTCACCTGCATTTCAGGAGTAAAAATTTAAAGCATCATGTACTGGCAGAGGGAAAGGTAAAATAATGTTTAAAATCTAGAACTGGAGAAGGGTGAGGACGTGAGCATTTCCAAACACAGTTAGTTTGTCTTAGCACAAACTTTGTGGAGGGGAATTTTGATATTTGTATATTAAAATGAAAATATAGATCAATTGGTTTGATAGAGAGGAGGTGTTTTGCTCCCAGCCTATGGGCCAGTTTGAAGGAGCCCTCATAACGCAAGACTTCAACACAGAGGTCAGGAATTCCCCACTACCAAGGCTGTTCAGGGACCCAAGTGGCAGAGGAAGAAAGTGGGGCTCAGATAGGGAGGACTCTTGGGGGACCACCTACTCAGTGCAGACTCTGTCCTGGGATGGGATGGATAAGAAAGGTATGGACCCACAGCAGTTCCACCAATTCACTGGCATCAATCACCCCCAGCACCAGCCAGGTCCCTGCTCTCTGAAGGGTCTGTTCCCTGGGCTGTGTGTTTGGGATCCAGCCTCTCCTTTAGTTGTGAGCTGTATTGTTCTCCTGCAGGAGTGGCCTGGGATCCCTGCTCTGTCCTGGCTTCCTGGAGGCCCTTCTGGGAAGACTGGACTGTGGGGTGGGGATGCAGTTTATCAATCCCCTGGCCCTGCCCTCACCTCCAGGGTCCTATGCTCTCTCAGTCCACTATCTTCTTGATGGGAGGTGTGTGGAGGGAGAAGGGAGAGGCTCTCTGACTTGGCTATTACCCAAGGCTATTCCATCTTCATCCCTGAGCCAGAGAAGCCCCACTATAGGAGCCACCCTGCCCCCTTCCAGCTCCTTCCCCAGGCTCTGTCTGCCCTCCTGCTCTCACACTTCTGTACCCAGCTTTGAAAGGCAAATGAACACCTTTGATCTTCTTCCTTGTCTTTGTCTTGGTTTTTTGTTCTTTCTCCTCTTCAGTTGTAGATTATGGTCTCTTTCTCTCTCTCTCTCTCTCTCTCTCTCTCTCTCTCTCTCTCTCTCTTTCTCTCTCTCTCTCTCTCCTCTCTCTCTCATCTGCTTTGCAATGTAATTAGCTCTAGATTTTGTATTTTGGCATTAAGACCTTCAGATTTTCTGAGTTTTAATTTTTTCCAAGATGTTTTAATTTAGTTCTATTTCATTTTTGTTCCTCTGATTTGACTGACAGAGAATTCCTCCTGAGAAAGCATGAGAGCCAGAGGATGGGCCACAATAGTTTTCAAATGCTGAAAGGAAATATCTGTTAATCCACAATCCTGTATTCAGTGAAAGCATCCTTCAAGAATGAAGGATAAATCAAGCCTTTCATAGTGGAGAAAGACCAAGAGAATTTGTTACCAGCAGATTTATACTGAAAGAATGGCTAGAGAAAGTTCTCTAATCAGAAGAGAAATGTACAATAAGGAGGGACAAAGAAAGAACAAGGGGAAGAGCAAAAATATGAGTAAAGGTGTTAGCTTTTTTTTTGCCTCTTGAGTTTTCTGCATTAAGTTTGACATTCAAGCAAAAAGTATAACTTTCTAATGTGGTTCTAAATGCATGTTCAGAAAATATTTTAGACAATTGAAAACAATTAGAGAAGGAAAAGGTCATAAAGTGAGGTGAGGTTTCTATACTTAAACTAGTAAAATACCAATCTCAGTAAACTGTGATAGATTATATAATACCTAGATTATATAATACCTAGAACAACTGCTAAAACAGCTATACAAAGAGATGCACTGAAAACATGGGTAAATCAAAATGAAAATCTAATAAGTGTTCAAGTAGCCAATCAGAAGCCATGAAAAATAAAATAGAAAAGGAAAATCTAAGAGAACAAAAACAGAAGACAAAAAAAAAAAAAAAGAAATAGTGAGAGTGTTAAGCAAGCAAGCCACAGCCTCCACCAACAGAAACCCATGATGATGAGGAGATCTCAAAAGAACACAAGAAATCTGGTGTGGTGATGCATGCCTATAATCTCAGTAATTGGGAGGCTGAGTCAGGAGGATTGCAGGTTTGAGACCAGCCTCAGCAACTTAGTGAGACCCTCAGCAACTTATTAGACCCTGTTTCAAAATAAAAAATAAAACAGGGCTTGGAATGTAGTCCAGAGGTTGAATGCTCCTGATTTCAATTTCCAGTACCAATAAGCAAAAATCATACAAACAAATAAATAAGACACAAGAACCAACTGAGAGGGTTCTGTGTCTCATGTTGGATTGATATGAAGAAAAAAGAGAAATATACACACACTAAAGGAATATTATAGCCCACAGTATAAAATAAATATCCATGAGTTAATACATATATAAATAGCAATTGAATAAATAAATGAATGGAAGAAAAGAAACAAGCCTCAGGTGCAGAACTCCGAGGAATTTATATAGATGTTCTTCCCTTAAGGAAATGGAACATGACTCCTTAACCTAAGGTACCCACATTTACTTCCCTGGAGCAGAGGATGGCTGGAGGGTTGGCAGGTAGGAGACAACAACTAGGTCTTTGAGGAGCCTGTGATCAAAATCATTCCATAGGCAATCAAGGTCGACATTAATAGAGATGAGTCTTGCTGATGGTCAAGAGGAGCCTAAGGAGGTATAACAGCTAAACAGTGTGGTTTCTAAATGGAATCCTGAAAGAGAAAAAGGACATTAAGTGAAAACTAAGAAAACCTGAATAAAGCATTGACTTAATATATACCAATGGAATCATGATCAATATTTATTCATTAATTGTAGCAGATGTATCATACCAATAGTACAAGATGTTAATAATAGGGGGAACTAGGTGTGGGGTATGTATAATATATTCACATTCCTAATGTAAATATAAAACTATTCTAAAATAAAAGGTTTATTAAAATAAACTGGCAGATATATCATCATATATGTTACTATATCAATAATTACATTAAGTGTGATTGCTTTAAATTTGCTGATTATAAGACAGAGATCAAAAGAATGCATAAAAATCATGACCAAAATATGTGTTGTTTAAAAGAAGTTCACTTCATATATAGGTAGATTGAAATAAATGGATAAAAAGGATATATCATGCAAACATTAATCAAAAGAAAGCTGAAGTGACTATACTAACATTAGTTTAAGTAGACTTCAGACCAAAGAAAATTATCTGATAGAGAAGGGATATCATAATGATAAGAGTCAGTCTATCAAGAAGATGTAGCAATACTGAATGTATTGTATCTGTACAACAGATAGAATACTGTTGTATCTGTACAACAGATAGAAACTATGTGAAGCAAAAGATGATATAACTCAAAGGAGATGTAGACAAATTCATAATTAGACTTTAACACAAAATTCCACATCACCACCACCCAAAAGGGACTAATTGACATTTATAGGACACTCTATCCAATCATGCAGAGCACATAGACTTCTCAAATTCCCATAGAACATACACCAACATAGATCATATCCTGGGTCACAAAACAAACATCAAAACACTTAAAATAATTAAAATCATATGTGTTCTTTGATCACAATGAAATCAAACTAGAAGTGAAATAATGGAAGATAAAAAAATCCAAACACTTGAAAACTAAACTACACATTATATAATATTCCATGAATTCAAGTAGTCTTAAGGAAACAAAAATTACATTGGACAAAATGCAAATGCAAATGAAAACATGTTAAATTTGTGATATTGAGCTTAAACAAGACTGAGAGGGAAATGTATAGAACTAAATGCTTACCTAGAAAATAATAAAATTCTAAAATCAGTAATCAAAATCTTACTTCAGAAACTAGAAAAAGAAGACCAAAGTAAACTCAAATCAAGCAGAAGAAACAAAATAAAAACAAAAACACAAATTAAGAAAATTAAAAACAAGAAATAAGATAAAATCAATGAAATGAAATCTGCTTTTTTGAAAAGATCAATAAAAATCAACAAACCTCTAGCAAGACTAAAAAAAGAAGGTACAAAACACTAATTTCAAGAACGAAATATCACCATAAATGCTAAAAGCATGGGAAGGACAGCAGTGAAATACAATGAACAACTCTACCCACATCAGTTTTATAATTTGGATAAACTGTTCCAATTCTCTGAAAATCACAAACTGCTATAACTCATCCAATATGAAATAGACAAGTTGAGTAGCACTATAACTATTTTGGAAATTAAGTTCATATAATTTAATATGTTAAATGAGAAATCTACAGACTAAGATGGTTTCACTAGAGAAAGAATGATAAATACATTATTTGCCAATTTAAAAAAAGAATTAGCATCAATTCTACATTGTTTATTCTAGAAATAAAAATGGACACTTACTAATTCATTTTATGAGACCAGCAGAACATGATATCAAACTAGATAAGGAAATAAAAAAATGAAAGCTATAGACCAATATCCCTCATGAGAAAAATTAACAAAACACTAGCAAACATATTGTAGCAATGTATACACAGAATTACACATCATGACAATTGTGCTTTATTCCACAGAGTCAAGGTTATTTCAATTTTTAAAATCAATGAAATCATATTTATAGTCTGAAGAATGATGCAATCTTATCAATAGATATAGAAAGAACATTTGACAAAAATTCAACATGAATTCATGACAAAAAGCCCCAGAAATTTAAAAATACAGATCAACTTCTTTAAGTTGATCACAAATATCTACAAAAACGCCCTACAGTTAGCATCATAGTTAATTACTGTGACTAAATGTTTTCCCTCTCAGAACAAAAACAACAACAAAATATAAGAATGTCTGCTATTATCACTTTTACTCAGCATAGGACTGAATAGTATAAGCAGCACAATAAAGCAAGAAAACAAAATAAATGGTATATAGGCTGGGAAGATAAAAATAAAACTGCTCCTATTTGCAGATAGCCATGAACTGCAATCAGCCAAAACCTCAGGATATAAGACCAATATATAAAAATCAACTCTATTTCTATGTTCTAGCAATAAATCATTTGGAAACTAAGTTAAAATTTAATTTTATCACTAACCAACTAGTCAAATGAGTAAAATACACATAACTTAGTTGAAAACCTAACAAAATATGCATAGGACTTTTACTCTATTATAAACCACAAATTGTTGGTTCAAGAAATTAAAAAGATGTAAATAGAAACATACCATGTTTATGGATTGAAAGACTCAACATAATAGAAATGTTAATTCTCCTCAATTGATAGACAGGTTTACTGAAGCAGTTTCTTCTCATTGCACTAACTTTATATTAAAGGGACTAAAAAACCTGACAGTGGGCTGGGGATGTAGTTCGGTGGTAGAACTCTTGCAAGCCCCTGGCTCAATTTCCAGCAAAACACTTACACACACACACACACACACACACACACACACACACACACACACACACCAACTTCCTTCCTTATTCCCACAAACTAAATTTTAACATTTTTGATAAAAATGATTATAAAGAAGAGAACAAAATAATTACTGTATATCTGAACCTCTAAAATTTTTCAAAAGCAAAAGAACTGGGAGACAATGTGTTCCCTCTCAGTAAATTTATTTAAGCAGAGACAGTAAATGGGGGTGGTTGTGACTGAATTTAAGTAGGTTCTGCCAAGATTTTTTCAATCCCTAGAATTAATGGTAACTTGAAATATCTTCATCATAATCATCACTATCTATATTTATTGTGGCCTTATAACCTATACTATTAACCCCATGAAGCTAAGAGAGTTTACATAAATCACTCAGATTCACACAGAGTATAAGTAGCATCCTTAGAATCCAAATTCTTGTTTCTGTGACTACAAAGCTAGCAACCCAACAGCAGTGGAAGTTATAGAAATTGTGTGTATTTATTTTTATCTTGCATGTTTCTTCTTTTCATCTATATTGTATACTAACTAATTTACATGACATTGATATGCTGGTATACATAGAATTAATTAGTAATTAGATATAGGGCAATGAGATTTTTAAAGTTTTCCTTCATTGATCTTTAACACCTGGGAAACCACTCCAAAGTACATTCTCCTGCCTTCTCTGTATACTTATACAACTCAGTGTGTATGATCCATCAACACCCCAGTGATGAGTCATAATTCTAATGTGCAAGGTCTGTAAATGAGAAAGCTAGACATTATGATTAAATGGCTCTACATCTCCTTTTTTCAAAATATGTCTGCCAACAGGCAGTGGAACAATGTTCTGACCCACCTTTGAGGTCCTGCTATAGAGATTTCTCCTACCTGAGAGTTTTCTTCAATATTCCCTGTGATTAACAGTTGGGGGGAGAGCCCACACTCAAAACAACATACTGTTTTGGCATCTCTCCTATGAATTCCTAAGGCAATGAAAGTCAGAAAAACATTGTCAGGATAGGGTCATAATAAAAGGCCATATTGAATGCTGTTCTCCTGAGCCTGTAAATTCAGTGAAGTTTATTGTTCTGATCTTGAGTCCACAGATTATGCTGTTTGATTTAAGGCACTAAAGAAGCAGTCAGTTTGAACAGCAGTAAAATTTCTGCAGAATAAACAAACTCATAAACTGGCACTCCGCTCCTCCTCACACTGCATTATTTCCTCTTGGTTGTTTCACTCCAGGAGGAGAGTGGTAAAATGATGCACAGCACAGACTGACTTCTAGAACTTAAAAAGACAAGAGTCACATTGGGACAATGCCTAGAGAGTGCCCTGGGATTCAACATTTTCACAGGGTATTTAAATGAGGGACACTTTCTATAATTATTATCTATTACTAATAGATAATAATTATAGTCACTATTACTAATAGATAATAATTATAGTCAGTGATATAGTCATTGATGTTGGCAGCTCTGTGCAGAGTCTATGAGAAAGCACATTTGCAATGCAGTTACTACCACTGGTCTGTGCTTTTTTTGGGCTATTGCTGCAGTTAATTAAAAATTACCCAAGTAATACCTGGCTGATCGAAAGAGGTTTATGTGTGGACATAGTGCAACAATTTGTAGTTGAGCATGTGCTTCCTCTGTATGTCCCCAGCACTGCCTTACTTTGAAGCAGCTAGCAGAACCTTTTTAGAATTCAGTATCTCTGTAAATCTATGGATTTTCTAGTCTTTTGTAAAAGTTGGAACTATTTGGAGACTATTGGTGTCCCACAAGTGTTGGGGTAAAAGAAAATGACTTTGAGAAAAATGAGAAAGAGAACCTGATTTCTTTCCCAGCCTGGGAAGGATATGAATGACATAAAACTATGGCCAGTATTTTGGCTGTGCATGGAGGAAGTGAAAAATTGATAGCTGGCTCTGAAAAATCAAGTTTATTAGGCCCAGAGCCCAAGTATGTCCATAGTCCATCCTAAGATTCTGGGTCCCAGAATCCAGAACCATTGTACTTGGAGGGATCTTGTGTATGCAGGGCCAATAGCTACATTGGTGTTATTTCATATGGGTAGGTGTCTCCTGATGGGCATCCTTAGTGCCTTTAAACCATATAAGACACTGTGCCTTGAGCACAGATCCTGTGTTGTGCTTAAGGTTGGGTGCTAGAAAATGATTGAAGTTGATTTCCCCAAATCATAATGGAAGACACTGTGGCAGAATTTGTGGTCTGTTATTTTCTCTACTACAGAGTATTCATATCTTGTACCTTTAGGGTCTGCAACAGTAGAGACCCTCCTGGAAACATTCCCTTCTATGATACTCATTTCCAAATCTTTGGTAAAATATGTCTTTTCTGTTCACCTTAAATTCCACTTACAGTGTAGTTTATCATCAGTCTCAAAAGATGGCTTGATATTCTTTCTGATATTCTTATATAAATTTATACACTGTTTTAACATTATTTATAATCTATGATTAGTGATGTTGAAGACCTATTCATGTGCTTGACTATTTTTATTTCTTTTTTGGAAAAATATCTACTCAAATTTTGTGATCAGTTTGAAGTTTTCTATAGTTGAGTTTTAGGAGTTTTCTATATAGTCTAGATATCAATCTTTTATAATTTATTCTGTTTTACTTCTCAATACCCCTCTCCCTAAAAAAACAAGACAGGAGGAACAGCATGAGGAAATTGCACTAACTAAAACTGAGAAGAACTGAAGAAAGACAAAACAAAAACAAAAACAAAAACAAATGCCAAGATAATTTTAAAAACCTACATCATGTGCTTTAGTAGATGGATATCATATTTCATGAAATCTAAGATATGATAGATTGTACAGCCATTATTTTAGGTACTAATAAGAAAGAAAATATTCTACCAATTACAAAAAGTATTATACTTTCTTACCACTTACAATTTTTATTTATTTATTTATTTATTTATTTATTTATTTATTTATTTATTTATTTATTTATTTATTGTGGTACTGGGGATAGAGCCTGGGGGCATTCTACCTCTGAGCTTCAGCCCCAGCCCTATTTTTTTATTCTTTATTTGGAAACAGGATCTCACTAAGTTGCGGAGGGCCTCACTAAGCAACTGAGGCTGGCTGCGAAGCCGGATCCTGCGGTCTCAGCCTCCCAAATGCTGGGATTACAAGCATGCCCCATCACACCCGGCACAATTTTTATTTTTTATGTATTGAAGGAACTCATACTTAGTTAAGTCTACACTTTTATTACATATTAATTTTGCTCATGCATAAAAAGAAGTGTGTTAATCATCTTTCTGTAACTGTGGCAAGATACTTGAGAGAATCAAATTAATAAAAAGTAAAAGTTTATTTGGCCTCAAGGTTTCAGACGTTTCAGCCTATGGTTGCTGGACCCTGTTGCTTTTGTCCTGTGGTAGCATTGTATATTATGTAGCAGAGGAGGCTGCTCATTTCCTGATGGTTAGGAAGCAAAGAAAAGAGGGGTGGCTGGGTTCCCATATTCTCTTCAAGGGCACACCCCCAGGATCCAACTTCCTTGCACTAAGCCCCACCTCCTAAAGGCTCCACCACCTCCAAATAGTACCACTGTAGGTCACCACCTACAGTGTCACCTCCTCATAACACCTGGGCCACAGGAGACACTCCAGATAGAAACTATAGCTGAAAGTAAAGATGAAATCAATGGGTTAGCCTTATCCTGAAGCTCTTTCACCTCTGGTGTCTGACTTTATTGAATTGCTTCTAACTCAAAGTCATTAAGCTCACATTAACAGACCGAGTCATCAACAGAATTAGTGAGGAAGCATTTCTTTAAACAGCGCTCCAGAGTTTTCTCTCAAGGTGCCAAAATCCATTCTGCAAGTGTTGACGTTGCCACTTGTCATATTTACTCATACCAAAGAAATGAGAACTATATCATAATTGCCACCTGCCTACAACAATCACAAGATGCCATATTGTGATGGGCAATTCAGTTTCAGTATTAAACATTTAAAAAGAATATGTGCCTTAGAACCAATGAAACATGGAATTAATAGTTCTGTAACTTGTTATAAAATAGATTCATGACAGGAAAATTATTTTGTAGGATAACAAAGGAAGACCTTTTACCTTGCTTTCTTTTTACATTTTTATTTTCAAGGCAAAATATAAAAAGCTTTTCTTTAAAGCTTTCAGATAGGTTATAGTCCACAAATATAGTAAAAAATGATTTGCTATTGTGTTTGGTATAATCATTCAGCTGTCTGTTTACATTAGATAATAACTATTTAATATTCTTTCATAGTCCTTCTGTTGAAGAAAACATCACACCAATCAATTAGGAAATAGAAAACACAAAACAAAGTTAGTCTATGAATGTGGAATGTTTTTCCTTAAGTATAACCACTTATTTCAGTATATAGAATGGGAAAATTTTGATCTAGCTATTTGAATACATTGCCTTCTGTATAAAATTACTCTCTCTAAACTATTTTTTTATAAGTTTCGGAGTGGTTTTCCACCATTTTAACTGTGATCCTGCAACAGTAAAATGTTTTTGAGAATGCACCATTAATGCATGTGTATGCGCTGATAAATTATATACATGTGGTACTATACTAATTAATATATTATCCACACTTGCGCCATACAAAATATGCAAAGTATAAATGTAAGGGAAATAATGAGAATTAAATGCAAATGTTTTAATATGTTCTTCCTAGATCCCCAAAGGATAGATAATCTTTCATGCTGGTTTGAGGAACACATTCCTAAACTGAACTGTGCTCAATCTCATGACAGACAGGCTTTGTTGCTTTTTGGGCATGCATGACTCATAATTTTCTCAGTTTCTTACTATTGTTTTAATACTAGGGGGTTAATTTGTCTCTGCAAGTGAGACTTTGATTACCAGAGTGCAATAGTTAGTCTTAAAAAAAGTTCCTTGTGAAGTTAATTTTTATAAATTGAGTCTGGCTCCCCGCTGACTTCATAAAATGAAAAACTTGTTTCTCTTGGGGCAGCAGGGAAAACATGGCCCTTAGATATAATAAAATCACACTAAAGTACAGAGAAAATCTTTGAAAAGCCTATGTTTAAAAGAAAATCATTACTTTTATGCTCAAATAATGTTACTTGAAATGAGATCAAGTCCTTATTGCCAACAGTAACATTTCCTCCTTAGCTTTTTATATTCCTGATACAATTCTAAAAGATCTGAAGGAGATAAGAAAAATAACAAAAATATCACCTTCATTAACTCAAGAAAATTTTCCTATTTGCTTCTTTCCTTTTTTCAAAACCTTGTTGAAATCTCAACTATTTAATACTGTCATATTAATATAACACTAAAGTATATCACTATTGCAAGTAATATAATCAGCCTATATACAATGTAGAATATATTTGTGACGTTAACCATTACATAAATAAAATTCATCCTCTTATTAATGAAGTTGTGTTCTTTGGAGTGAGGATCCTTCAGGATCCTTCATTGAAAAAGCAATGAAGATAGAGTAGTATGGATCCTATTGTTGAATATTGGGGTTTTGTTTTGTTTTGTGATACTAGGGATTGAATCCAGGGGCATTCTACCTCTGAGCCAATTCCCCCAGACCTATTTTACTTTTTATTTTGAAACTAGTTGCAGAAAGCCTCACTAAGTTGCTGAGGCTAGCCTCAAACCTGTGATCCTCCTGCCTAAACCTCCCAAGTACTGGGATTACAGGCCTGTGCTACCATGCCAGTTATTGAATATTCATTTTATTTCAAAGTTTTGGCAATGGAGTGAATATAAATGTATCAATATCTGGTTAAATCTTTAGGAGAAAATTTTATAGGTTGAATTATTAGCTTGAAGTGATACATTTAAAATTTTTTGAAACATTCTGGCAGTATGTGATTGCCCATCTAAGAAAATATACACCAATATTGACAATGAACAATTGTATTAACTTTTGTCAATATGAGTTGAAAAACAAAAGTGCTTTCAATTGCATCTTGGAAATCTACTTAACAATCTATTTTAATTTATTTGTTGCATCTCTCTGATTGCTAATGATGTTGAACATTTTTTCATGCATTTATTGGCCATTTGTAGTTCTTCTTTTCTGAAGTGTCTATTTAGTTCCATTGCCCATTTTTTGGTTGGGTAATTTGTTTTCTTATTGGTAAGTTTCTTGAGTTCTCTGTATATTCTAGATATTAGTCCTCTATCGGAGGAATAATTGGCAAAAATTTTCTCCCATTCTGTGGGCTCTCTGTTGAGGTTCTTGATAGTTTCCTTTGTGCACAGAAGCCCTTCAGTTTAATGCAATCCTGTGTGTTGATTCTCCTTTTAATTTCTTGTGCCTTTGGGATCTTGTTAAAAAAGTGTTTACCTCTGCCTATGTATTGAAATGTTGGACCTATGCCCTCTTCAAGTAGCTTCAAGGTCTCTGGTCTGATTTCTTTGATCTGTCTTGAATTGACTCTTGTGCAGAGTGAGAAAGTGGGATTTATTTTCATTTTTTTGCATATGGTTAACCAGTTTTGCCAACACCATTTGTTGAAGAGGCTATCTTTTTCCAATGTATATTTTTGGCTCCTTTGTCAAAAATCAATTGGCTGTAAGCATGTGGATTGTTTCTGAGTTTTCCATTCTGCTCCATTGGTCTATGTGTCTGTTTTTGTGCCAATACCATGTTGTTTTCATTACTATTGCTTTGTAGTATAGTTTGAAGTCTGGTGTTGTGATATCTTCTGCATGGTTCTTGTTGCTGAGAACTACTTTGGCTATTCTGGGCTTTTTGTTATTGCCAATGAATATAAGGACTGATTTTTCTATGTCTGTGAGGAATGACCTTGGTAATATAATGGATATTGCATTGAATATGTAGATAACTTCTGGAAGAATGGCCATTTTGATTACATTTATTCTGCCTATTCAAGATCATGGAAGATCTTTCCATCTTCTAAGGTCTTCTTCGATTTTTTTTCAATGTTTTATAATTTTCCTTGTAGAAGTCTTTTACCTCCTTGGTTAGATTTATTCTTAAGTATTTTATTTTTTGGGGGGGCAGATATTGTGAGTGGAAGTGTGTTCTGGATTTATTTTTCAGCAGATTTATGGTTGGCACTTGGGAAAGCTTCTGATTTTTTTAAGATTGATTTTGTATTCAGACACTTTGCTGAAATTTTTTTTATCAGTTCTTTAAGTTTTTTGGTTGACTTTATTGGGTCTTCTTTTTTTTTTTTTTTTTTTTGGCGGTACTGGGGATTGAACTCAGGGGCATTCTACCTCCGAGCTATACCCCCCAGCCCCATTTTTTATTCTTTATTTTGAAACCAAGTCTCACTAAGTTGCGGAGTGCCTCACTAGGTAGCTGAGGCTGGCCGCGAACCCGGATCCTCCGGTCTCAGCCTCCCGAATGCTGGGATTACAAGCGTGCGCCACCACGCCCGGCTCTTTATTGGGTCTTCTAAGTACAGTATCATGTCATCTGCAAAAAGGGACAGATTTAGTTCTTCTCTTCCTATTTGTACTCCTTTGATTTCCTACTCTTGCCTTATTGCTTTGGCTAGAGTCTCAAGTACTATATTGAAAAGAAGTGGTGATAATGGATATCCTTGTCTTGTTCCTATTTCTAGTAGGAGAAAAACTTCTTTATTCATTTTTATCTTTATTTATTTTTGTAGTACTGGGAATTGAACTCAGGAGGTTCTACCATTGAGCTACATCCACAGCCCTATTATATTTTTTTATTTTGAAGCAGAGTCTCAGTAAGTTTCCCAGGCTGTCCTCTGACCTGAAAACCTCCTGTCTCAGCCTTCCACGTATTGAGATTACAAGTGTGAGCCATTCTGCCCGGCTAAGAAAAGCTTCTTTAAGCTAGTAACATGTAAGGAAAGAGTCATAGAAGTAAGAAAGCAAGCTAATTGCCCATTTGGGCTCTGGAATCTAGGCAGTGTAGGCACATGTGTTATACCTTCAAGAATCCAGGAGAAGGTGAGTGTAGCTGAAGCAGAGTGGTAGGAAATGAAGTCAGAGGGGCAAGCAGCAACACAGAAGTGCTGCAGGCCAGATGATAGACTTTTGTTTTTACTTTATAAAGTGAGACAGGAAGAAAGTGGAGCATCTTGAGCATGAGTGTGACTCAATATGACTTTGTTGATGTAGAGAACAGACCATAAAGGGCAATATAGAGGCCAGAAACCAGTTATGAAATAACTAAGGCTATAATCCAGGTAAGACATGAAGGTATTTGATAGTGTTGGAGGTCATTAGAATCAATATATTCTAGATATATCTGATATTATAGCTAATACAGTTTGTCTATGATGTAGTTTGAGAAATATAGGAGAATCAAGAGTGGTTCTGGGGATTTTGATTTGGTCAAAACATTCAAAATATTCAACATAAAAAACAGTGGAGATGTGGAGAGAAATCACATATTTAGTATTTACTTTTAAATTTTGAGATGTTTACTAAATATTTTAATGGAAAAAATTTAAAATCTCACTTGTATATTCAAATAGAGTATGTGAGAGAGATCTGGGCTGGAAATATATTCATTCCCAAAGGCATCAGCAGTTAAGAAATAAAAAAATAAGTAAGTAAATAAATAAATATGTCTAACATGAGTTCCAGAGGAAGAAAAAAAAAAACAGCATGGTTTGGAGAGAAACTCAAAGAGATTTTTTTCAAAACCTATAAAAGATATAAAACCTGAGGCTAAAGAAACAAAGGAATTCATAATAACTTTATTTCTTGACATAATATGGAGAAAGGTTCAAACACCAAAGTCAAAGGGAGTATTGTAAAAGCTACCAGAGACAATTGAAGCTCTACACTGAGGGAGAGGTTGAAGGGTATTTGGATTCTACAGTTGCCCACATTATCCAAACTCATTTGCACATTCCTGGCATTAAATTCTGCAACAAACAAAATACCTCAAAACAAATATCAAATTCTATAAATAATGTCCAAGCTTAAAGGGAAGGAAATATACTAATGTGTGCAACATACTTTGAAATGCACCCAAATAAGGACTGATGGTTGAATAGAGGGATGGATAGACATATGTGACATATAGAATCTAGGCGGTGGGTGTGAAGGAGTTTATTTTAAGAATTTGGACTGTGTTGGTGCTGTGGTTTGAATATATCCCTAAAGTTCCTGTGTTGGAAATAATCCCCAAATTCATATGTCGATAGTGATAGTATGTGGAGCTGAGTCTTTGGGAAGGAATTTAGGATTAGATGAGGTCATGAGGGTGGAGACTCCCTTATGGGATTAGTGTATTTTATAAGATGAAGGGATATCTGGGCTTGCACTTTGATGCACTTTGTCATGTGCATTATGTGATCACATTACCCTGTGATGTACTTCACCATGTTACGTTGAGCAAAAAACCCCTTGCCAGATCCTGCCACGTTGATATTGGAATTCCTAGCCTCTGGAAATTTCTTTTCTTTATAAATTACTTGGTGGCATTGAGTTACAGCAGCACAAAACAAACTAAGGCAGTTGGTGAATTTTCAGAATAAAATGTTAAAAAAAAAGAGATCAGAGATTTTAGTTCTCAAAGTACTAAGGAAAACTGACTTCCAACTTAGAATTATTTACCCATAAATTTTAATTTATCATTCAGGTTTGATGATGAAATAAATATATTTTCAAACGAAGACTGAGTTCATGACCAAAAGGACTTTTCAGAAAAGAGGCATGTGGAGGCACTTCAGGGAAAAGGAGCTAAATAAAGAAGTTGCAAGCAGTAATGATGAGAAAAAAGGAATATTTTAACATGTGCTGTCTATCTTACCTATTAACATACTCATGAACAGTTTCTGAAGGTGCTTTGCTTTGTCACACTCTTACCAGAGCTCTATCTTCTCAAAGTTGAGGTTTCAGTTCTTAGCTGTCTGCTTTTTTTTTTTTTTTTTTTTTTTTTTTTTTTTTTTTTTTTTTTTTTTTTTTTTTTTTTTTTTTTTTTGTACTAGGAATTAAACCAGAGGCATTCTACCTACCAGTTACACTCCCACACTCCCAGTCTTATTTTATTTCTTATTTGGAAACAGGGTCCCACTAATTGCAGAAGGCCTTACTACTTGCTGAGGCTGGATTTGAACTTGTCATCCTCCTGTTTCAGCCTCCCAAGTACTGGGATTACAAGCATGTGCCACCACACCTGGCTCAACTGTTTGCTTTTAGGTACTTCAAAAAAGAAAAAAGTTCGAACATGGAAAGCTTTTTATTTTACTTTATTATAGTAATTCGTGCATTTTAAGCATACATCTTTGTTAAGTACAAATTGTTAACGACATATTTGCACACATTTCTCATTTGACCCCTTCCCCAATTCCCACCCTGCTCCCTCGCCCTCCCTCCCTCTCAGGTTCAGTTCAGTGAGTGACCTTGATATAGTTGTGTAAGTACATCATGTGCCTTAGGGTGTCCCCCCTCCCTGTCCATCCCCTTCGATTAAATCAACTTCTTTGCTTATCGAGGGTCTCTCCTTTTCATCTGGAGACCCTCCTATGCCTCATCTTCTCCCTAGCATCCGCATATTAGGGAGAATATATACTTCTTTACTCTTTGTGACTGACTAATCTCACTTAACATAATGTTTTCCAGTTGCATCCATTTCCCTGCAAATAACATGATTTTGTTCTTCTTTATGGCTGAGTAAAATTCCATTGTATACATATCCTATAGTTTTGTAATCCATTCATCTGTCGATGGACATCTTGGCTGCTTCCATAGTTTGGCTATTGTGAATTGTGCAGCTATAAACATAGATACACATGCATTGGTCTGATAGTTTGGTTGGCAAATTTTTATTCTCTTTTCTGTTAACGTTCTGGCTTTAACCTATATAATTTTCTGCTAAATTATTAGGGTTTCAATTTCTAATTGGCTTATGGGCTATTAGGTAAAATTTTTAGCTTATTGACCTTCATAGATATTTTCATAAATATATATATTTTTTCATATTTCATAAATATATATATATATATATATATATATATATATATATATATATATACTGAGTTTTCCTTTTGCCCTTTTATTCTATTTAGGGTATTGTGTCAATTTTCATGTTTTTCTTTTTCTTTTTCTTTTTTTTTTATTTGTAGTAATGGTGATTGAACCCAGGAGCCTTCTACCTCTGAGCTTTACCCTCAGCCCTTTTTAAATTTTTATTTTGAAATAGGGTCCCACTAAGTTACTGAAAGTCTTGCTAAATTGCTGAGGATGATCTTGAACTTGTTATCTTCCTGTCTCAGCCTCCCAAGAGCTGGGATTACAGGCATGCACTTCCATGCCCAGATAATCTTCATATATTTAAATTTCTCAAACTCTTAAAAATTTTCATCATCATTTTAATGTGGTTCTTAGAAATCTATGATCACTCCAAGAGTATAAGTAAATTTAATTATGTTTAATTGTAAACTTTAATTATTTCAGTTTTTTTGGTCTAAAATTTTGATCAATTTAGATACTGTTTTGCTCTACACAGTATGATGAGGTCAATGTTAATTTTCTTCTTCATTGTTGTTGTGATTATTCAAACTGCATAATGCAAATCCATGCATGAATTGGATTTTTTTCTACAAAATTTTCTCTAGTGTCAAAATGGCTATAAATTATGGGACTTCTTTAATGTATGCTAAGATTTCTATTTTTATATTGCCTATATTAAAATGAAAAGTCTTTTTAAGCAATTGTCAGGCCATTAAATATTCAAGATCGCATATGCAGCTCTAGGTCTACTGAGTTAATATATGAAAACATCTTTGACATCATGATAATGACAATGAGGCTTTATAAGGCAATGCTATGATACAATATAATGTCTTTAAATTGCTTTTGCACTGTTGCAGATTTATTTTCAAATATGCATAATTGTATTAATTTTATAGGAGCAGAAGATGGGAAGAGTAAGCACAGACTATTGAAATCACTTTGCACTTAGTTATTAAATATATAATTGACTATTTATTTCACTGCATGACTTATGCATTCATAAAAATTCTTTGGAGAACTGGATTCATCAAAGGTTAATGAGTAGTTAATTTTCATGGTGAGAAGTGTGACGACAACAAATGTTTTCCTTGTCACTGCTTCATTCGTATTTGTATATGAATTGAGGAATGTTTCCTAAATTCATATACTTTCCCTCTTCATTAGATCTTACAAATTTCATAAAGTTGTATTTTTACTCTTTTTTTGTGTGTGTGGTACTGAAGATGGAACCTAGAGGCATTCTACCTCTGAGTTACACCCCTAGCCCTATCTTATTATTTTTATTTTGAAACAGGGTCTCATTAAGTAGCTGAGGCTGGCAGTGAATCTACAATCTTCCTGTCTCAGCCTCCTCAAGTACTGGAATTACAAGCCTGCACCATCACTCGTGGCTGTACTTTCATTCTTATCCATGTTTTTATTCTTAATTAGTATTTTCATTTAAATATTACTACCAATTGTCATTTTTGTGCATCAATAAAGCAACAAACAAGGCTTATGAATTTACTTGTCAGTCCAAAGATATGTTTAAGTTCCCCAATTTCAAACTTGGCCAATAGCACTCACTAAATACTAAAGAAGGGCCTTGTGCATATCTCTGGAGTTTTTTATGAAGCTGTTTTGCAGTCCTTTGCATGACCAAGTGCTGGAAATGCAAAAGTCATGTCATGGTAAAGTACTGGAAAACTTTGCCAGTACTAGTTGCCTTGGTCTCCCCAGACTCCCAACTCCATCTCCTCTAATTTTTCAGGGAGTGGGATGGAATCTTCCTGGGTACACCTCCTAAGTATATATTTGGAAACTTCCTATGCAATAGTTTTGGATCACTGAAGACCTCAAATAGCTTGTTTCTCACATTTTAGAGATTACAATCCTTCACTCCTTGAAGTCCAACATACTAAATGCTGTTGTTAAGCAAATATTCTGATTATTTAGTTAGGGGATAATCCTGACCCCAGTTTGCTGGAAGTAGAAATCTGTCTAATGGTTAACATATTAAATATTTGACAAGCTAATCATACAATTTGTTTGGAAATTCAAATAAACTAGAATAGAAAAAACAATTTAAAAAAAGGAAACTAAACTGAAGGACTTACAGTACCTGAACTGAAAAATTACCTACAGCCAAAGTAATCAAAATAGGATGGTAGTGGCATAAGGATGGACATAGGAATCAGTGAAACAGAAAGGAGAGTTCATTATGGTGTCTTGATTTTTAACAATAGTGCCAAGTTTAGAAGGGAGAAGATAGTCATCTTAACAGGTAATACTGGAACAAGTGAATACTCTTGGTAAACATATGCTTAAGCTTTTGTTTCACAAATACACAAAAATGGACTCAAAATGAAACACAAACTGAAATACAAGAGATAAAATGCCAAAATTTATAGAAAAGTAGGAAAAAAATGTAATGACCTTGTGTTGGGTAAAGAATGCTTCTGACTCCAAAACACAAACTATAAAATAGCAAATTGGCAAATTGTGCTTCATGAGAATTCAAAATATTTTTACTTCAAAAAGTATCCTAAAGCCTGGCATGGTGACACATACCTGTAATCCCAGTAGTTGAGAGGCTGAAACAGGAGGTCCTGTTCAAGAATAGCCTCAGCAATTTAGTGAGACTCTGAGCAATCTACTGAAACCCTATTTCAAAATAAAACATAAATAAATGGCTGGGAGTATAACTTGGGGATAGAATGCCTCTGGGTTCAACCTCCAGTACAAAAAAAAAAAAAAAGACACCCTAAAGAAAATGAAAAGCTAGAGCACCAAAATGGAAAAAACAAAACAACGTATTTGTAAATCACTCATCCAATAAATACATAAGTAAATTCTCACAATTTAATATTAAGACAATTCTAGTTAACATTTCATTAAAGAAGATATTCAAGTGTCTAATAAATACATAAAAATGCTCACTATTGTAAGTCATTATAGCGATGCAAGTTAAATCCACAGTGAGATACCAGTATACACCATCTAAAAATGATCTCAGAAAAAACATAGGAAACTCCAAGTGTTAGCAAGGATGTGGAGAAAAAGGAAGCCTCATATGGTGCTGGTTGGAAAGTGAAATGGTATAGCCACTCTGGGAAGCAAAAGTTAAATGTAAATTAACTTTTTTTACATTTGTAGTTCATCAAAAGTTAAATGTAAATTTTCCATATAGTCCAGCAATTCCACTTCTAAGTATATCCCCAAAAAGCTGCGAAAACAGATGTCCACACAAACACTTGCATATTATGTTAATAGTAATAGTTTTAATAATAGTCTTAAACTAGACTTGACCTGAATGTAAAACTGATATATGGGTCAATGCATGTGGTACTTCCATACAATAAGACAATCTTCAGGAATAAAAAAGGATCAAACGACAGATAAATGGAATAAATGGATGCACTTCAGAAGCATTTTGCTAAGTGAACCAAAACAATCAGAGAAGGCACATAGTATTATTCCATTTATACTAAATTCTCCAGAAAATGCAAATCCTTAGTTGCATTAGGCTGGGATGGGGAGGTAGGGAGAAGAGTACTTATCTGCAAACAGGCACAAGGGTATATTTTGTGGGTGACATGTTCTAAAACTATTGTGATGATGGTTACAGTATTCTATGAATGTCACTGAATTATACATTTTTAATGGAAAATTTTATGATATATATAAGATATAACTCAATTAAATTATTTTTAAAAAGAATTAAAAGCTAGAATACATGACCTAGGAGGAAAAAAAAAAAACAACCCTCTGCCAACTCTATGTGTGTTTTGTCTGCATGATTTGTTTAACCAAGTGGGAGTCTACCCATTTTGCTATAGCCTTCTAATATAGAAAACCTGAAAGACTGAGTGCACTTGGCAAGTGTGTTACTTAGGATATGGTGGGGTGTTGAGAAGATGTAGGGAAAGATGGGAAATTGGACAAAATGACAAGAATCTCATTAAGAGGAACTAAATGGCTTACAAGGAAGGTAAATATGTGGTCCAAATTCTTGGAATGCTGCAAAGGTGTCAGGGTGAAGTATTTAATAGGAAGTATTCAAGTCACTAGGGAATATTTAATAGTCAAGTACTGAGTCACTAGGGGAAGAAGAAAACAGGAAACTCTGCAGTGTGCTTTAGGAAGATTACTATTCAAAGTAATGATGGAGCAATTTATTTAGCAACTGAAATGAGTAAAGTGAAATTAGAAACTAAGATCTCCAGATAGATTGCTCTCAATGTCTACTGATAGGCAGGGATGTTTCCATTATTTACTAGTGAATAGGAAATTTTCAAGAAATGCACCTCGGCAATTAAAAAACATCAATCATAAATATGCTTCAGTAGAATTTGAATTCAGGTGCTGACTTTTTAGCTGAAGCTATGGATTTTCCGTCTTGTCTTTTCTCACTCTAACTTTTGTTAAAAGAATAAATATACCACTGCATTTAAATACTGTAATTTTTGAGGGAGCACACAATAAGTGAGTTATAACTAAAATGGAAAATAAATTTTCTTCCACTGGTTATTGAATTGTATTTTAATAGTTTGCAATTTAACAATGAAACCGATATTTTGTGGTCAGGTTTAGGTTTATTATCTGACTAATTCTACAAGGAATTTGAAGATCACGTTATGACAGAATGACACCATAAATAAATAAATCTCCACTTAAATATCTTTCTCTATCTCATTTGATATTTGAAGTACATTAAAGGAAGGGATCAAATCACTGAAAATTTAATATGGTTATAATGTAATAAAAGCATACATTAAAATCCCCCTTCTTTTGAGAATTGCTTCATTTTAAGAAAAGTAGGAAGACACTAATCTGGCAATCAAACTGAATAATGATAATACAGCTGTCATTACTGTGAGTGATTTTGTATTTTACTATTTATCATGTGACTCTGACAGCATAAAACCATTTAATTAAGTTTATGATTTGCTATGGAAAATTAGCAAGAAAAAAAGTTTGGGGCAAGTAGACCTTCTCCAGATGTTTTCAGATATTACAGGTCCATTCATATTTAACAATTTTAAATAATTTCATTTGGAACAGGGTATACATAAATAAATCTTCCTATATGCAGATAATATTGAGTTACTTATGTTACCAGTACTTTAAAACTGGTGTTAAAAAACTACAGGAACATTTTTGTGGGTCTGTAGTTTAATAGAAATGGGAGTCAGTTCCAAGTTTGGCAAACATGAAGTGATTTGTTAGTGTGCAGCATGGATAGAGTATTAGACAATAGTAGGAAAGGTCTAAAAAGCAAAACAAAAACATAATTTGATAAAAAAATTCTAACCTTCTGATAATAATCTCTTTTTAAAAAATGTATCTAACATTTTAGGTAAATTTTGAGGATATCAATATCAAATTAGAGGAATAATTTCAGTAATTAAATACTTATAATTGAAGTAAAAATTACTAGATATGGTCTTACCAGATGATGGCATAAAAAGGTCTATATAATAGTCGAGAAAAATACAGATCAATAAAAGTTGTAAAAATTCTAAAAATTACTATTCCATATATCTTTATATTTAATGAATATAAGTTTCTTACTAGGTTTTATATATGAAATTAATTACTTGAACATAAAAGAAGATAAAATAAAAATAAAAGAAATAACAATTCAGATAGAAAGTAAGCTGAGTTTTCAGTAAGTGACTATGATTTGAATGTTTTTAGGAAACATCAAATTATTCATCTGAATCAAGGTCATAGTGTAGGGCAGTCTATGCTCTGATTTGAAATTATAAACTAAGTAAGAAAATTCTAATACTTGGCCTAAAAAATGGATCAGAAACATGAGCAGACAATTTAGTAAAGAATAACTACAAATGAACAATCAGCACAATAAAAATATTTAGCTGAAAGTGTAATACCTGGTAGCTAGGATTGGTAGATACTATCTTAAAAAGGAAAAGATACTAACTGTTTGGAAGTAAAATGGTGGTAATGTAATCCACAATTATAAACAAGTTAATGTTATTTATTTTATGATTCTAGAATTAAACCTAGGACCTTGTGCATTCTAAGTGTGAGCTCTACCACTTAGCAACATCTCAGCCCCAAACAAGGTAAAATTTAAACAATAAAATATTATGAAAAAAACTGTGGTAGGATTACAAAATGGAGTGGTCACAACTAACTTCCCCAAAGTTAATTATTCATCAATGTATCTTTAAAGTATTGTTTTTAGAAATAATATTAATATGTTAATATTGGACCATCTTTGCACAGAGTTCTTGCAATTGGGTTTGGAATTGATCCAGCTTATTAGTGTATCTTGTAGTTCCCTTTAAAATATACTGCTAGTTTTTAATTGAAACATTGTAGGGTTATAACGGCATAAAATCATTCAGTTTTTAATAGTTTTATTTTTATTTTTATAAAGTTTCATAGACACCTGTATCTTATTTATTATTTGCTCACTTAACATGGAAATAGCTAAGGGAAGTCTATTATGTCTCACTCCTAGTAAGTTTCTGTTGATTCATTTCCTGCATATATAATTTTGAAATCTATTTTGATATAAGAGCATCCAGTGAATAAAGATTCAGACAGTTATGTCTTTATTGTGGAGTTTCATTGTATCTAGCATACTGTTGCTTCTTATCAAAATTAAAATTTCATAAAGCCCTTAAGCCTTTTTCTTTCACAAGTAACAACATAAACTCATCCTTCTTAATTTTTTTTCTGCACATTTTGTGGAATCAAATATAAGAAGTCATGTGCTTCCAGTGCCTTCTTTTTGTACTGGAACTTTCAGGGTGAGCAGAGGCTTTTTATTCCATTCATCAATTTTCTGTTTTCTTCCTCCTTTGCCTAAAATAAAGAGGCAAGGACTTTTTATCATGTGGATCAAAACGACAACATGTCCTGTAAATAAAATAATCATGAATATTCACAGAGGATATGACAAGATATATAGATCTTCACATGAATGTTTTTTAAATAAAAATATAAGTATAAACAACTTCAACTTCAATCTGAAAATTCTTCCTTGGAAAGATATTGTTGCTGCCAGGTAGATTTAAGCATTTAATGTTGAAGAAACACTTCAGTTTCTATTTAAAAGACAGTTTCGTTTTATGCCATAGTGGTAGATTTTTGCATTTCTGAGCTGCCTCACTCAAGTGTAAAGTGTTCATTTACCAAAGTTTTGAGAATTCTCTCGACCCAAGCACAGATAACATGCCAGTGTTATAGATTATGAGTTGATTGCCTGGGTATATAGAGATCTTTGTCTGAGTTCTTGATTTATACTTTGGAGTTTCATCATCAACTTTCCTAACAGTCAGTTGAGGAAAGGATCCCATTTAAAATGGAATAGCACCAGGGCTTCCTGAAATATATACAACCTCTCCATGCTTTTTGGCAGTTTTTTTCAGAATAAACAAACAAAATAGGTTTTTTTTTTTGTGTGTGTGTGGGGTTTTTTTTTGTTGTTTTTGTTTTTGTTTTTTTCAGTACTGGGGATTAAACTCAGGGACATTCTACCTCCGAACTACACCTCCAGCCCTATTTTTTATTCTTTATTTTGAAACAGGGTCTCACTAAGTTGCAGAGTGCTTCACTAGGTAGCTGAGGCTGGCCGAGATCCCGGATCCTCTGGCTCAGCCTCCCAAATGCTGGGATTACAAGCATGTGCCACCATGCCCGGCTAATAGGTATGTTTAAGGGCTTAATGCCACCAAACTTGGGGGATTACTTTTGTATAGGAGATTGAACATAATATGCATATTTTGACTTTTAATTAAATCCAGATGTAAGTATACATTTCTTCTTTTAAAATTGGGTATATTGTTAATTTTATATCATATATTGGGGAGCAAAATGTCAGAAAAATACATGCACACAACTCTTGTTACTCTCCTCACTGGGTTCCCCTCCCCTCCTTCACCCTTACCCAATGGAATTAAACCCTAATCTTTCACCCTGCACAAACGTCAACTCAAGATGGTTCAAAGACTTAGAAATTTAACATAAGTATAAAATCCTGTATACATTTACATTCTTGGTGTAGAGTTATAGTATGAAGATTACAAATTATAAAAGTAAGATTTTAAAATTTTGGAACATGGCACAGGCTTGACCATAATTCTTTCCTATATCAGCTCTTAACCTGAGATGATCTCAGATTTTTCCTGGTATCAGAGCTACAAATCCTTAGACTCCCTCTTGCCTACAACAGAAGCACTAGGGATTTGGTTCTTACATTACTCAGATGTTATTTCTTCTTTTCTTTGTGAAACAAGATGTATCTTTAGCATACTAAGCATATTCTTCTGTGAAAAAAAATTAACCAAAAAATAATGCATTGTTGCTCACCATTGCAAACTTAGTGAATCTCCAAGAGAAAGTTAGAACAATACAGAGCAAAGTCATAACAAGGTTTATCATTTTTTTTGTCCAAGAATTTACTATGAACATTTTCAAAGAAAAAAGTTCAATTTTACCACAAACATCAACACATTTACTGCAGAGGTTCTAAAAATTAGTACTTTGTATATGTCAGCTTAACACATATCTATTCCTCTAGCCATTTTTCTAATCATTTATCAGTCTACCTTATTTTTTAAAATGCACTTCAAAGAAAGTTGCAGATACCCTCATATCTCAGTCCTAAAAACTCCAACATATATACTATTTGTCAGATTTTGATATTTCTTTATAGTATTTTGGAGAGATAAAATATACATGCAAAGAACTGGAAATATCTTAGTTGTATATTTGCTAAGTTTTGACAAATATATACTTCAGTTAAATCCCAAACTCTATCAAGATATAAAACTTTACCATTGCATTAGTGTCCTAGGGCTGCCTTTTTATGGCAGCCTAGGTGGCTTAAAACAAATAGAAATATGCCCTTCCATACTTCTAGAGGCTGCAAGTCTAAAGTCAAGGCATCATCAGGGCCATGCACTCTCTGAACCTTGTCAGGAAGAATCCTTTGCTTTTTTTTTCTTTGTTTCTGGTGGCTCAGTCTTGTGCTATCTGGCTCCACTCTCTGCCTCCGTCTTTACTTGGACTTTTTTTCTTTGTGCTCCCCCCCTCTTACAAAGGACACAAGTTGTTGGATTCACTATACACTCTAATCCAGTATGACCTCATGCTCTCATTTTTACTCATTATATCTGCAAAGATCCTATTTTCAAGGAAAGTCATATTCACAGGTACCAGGCTTTAGATTTCAACCTTTTGGGAAATACAATTCTACCTACAACCCAAATCACAGAAAGTTTTTAGTCTCACTTCTGGTCAATCATCACTCTTTCCCTCACTGAGGCCACCACTGTTCTGACTTCTCCTATCATAGATAAATTTATACTGGTATAGAGCATCAGTTAAATCAAATCTTGTAGAGTATACATTTCATTTTTTTTTTCTTTTTTTTGTGGTACCTAGGATTGAACCCAGGGGCAGTCTACCTCCGAACTACACCCCAGCCCTATTTTTTATTCTTTATTTTGAAACAGGGTCTCACTAAGTTGTGGAGGGCCTCACAAAGTAGCTGAGGTGAGGCTGGCCACGAACCTGGATCCTCCGGTCTCAGCCTCCCAAGTACTGGGATTACAAGCGTGCTCCATCACGCCTGGCTTGCATTTTTGTTCTTGCAGCAAGCAAAGGCTTATTAAGTACGTTCAAAATGTTTTTCAGTTAGTATTCTTTATAATACAACAAATCCTGGCTAAATTAACTTGAAAAGGAATTTGTTAAAAAAAAATAGATATCACATAGTATAAATGAATCAGAGCAGCAGATTTAGGAAATACATGGCAGGGCCAGGGCAGTTTTAGAATTTAAGGAGCAGAAAGTATTCTACCATACGACAACAAGGTCACCAGAAAAATGAACTCCCAATATTTGGGCTTTTTTACCCTGATTTAATGAAGTGGGTACTTCGGGTGGGTCTAGTTTATTGTATTAAGCATGAATTAGAAAATGGCAGCCATTGCTCACTCTGACCCGTGGCCTGTTTTTGTGTGGTCTATGAGGTAGGAATGATTTTTAAAAGGTGATAAAAACCACCAACACAACAAAGGATATGTGACAGATTGCATGTGGCCTGCAAAGTTCAAAATATTTACGGTAGCCCTTTATAGAAAATGTTCATGAACTGGTGTAGAGTTGCCTGCAAAGCAGGCTTCATTATTTTTAGACTGAGTAAACTGATCAGATAACACTTTCTGGGGACCTTCATCATGGAGTGAGAGGAGGCAGTGCAGCAGAAGCTTCAAGAATGTAAATAAGACTGTCAATTTAATTATGCCTTCAGGTCTTACTGGTTCACAGTCTCCAATATATTATTTATGTCTGCTTGCCAAAGGAAGGCTGCTGTTCCTCCCAACTTGATTTCTACTTGAATCAGCACCAAGCTCATGAAGAGTAGTGTGTGTCTGCCTGTTCACTTGGTCTGCCAAAGTCTTGTGTTCTTTTTCTCCAATCAACAAACCCAACCTAAACCTCAGGACTATTCAACAAGAGGAGAATAGTTAATTATGAAAGATGACATCATTTTGTTCCAAGATCTTAGCTAGCTGACTCTGGGTCCCCCACTGAAGTCATTGAGTTGAGTTATAGGATCCAAGTAGCATCCTGATCAGACTGAGGTACTCTGAGAGTCCTAGATAGACCAGGTCCTATTTGGGTTAAAGACAGGATTCTTTGTCCTGGAGTCTGGATTAACCAAAAGCTTTCTTTTTCTCTGGCTCCAAAGTGGCTTCTAATAGTCTGTTACTCTTTGTATTCACTCACTTCCTTATATACTACCCTTGTTTTGACTGTGGGCACTGACTTCCTTATATAATTCCCTTGTTGGACTGTGGGCACTTCCAGTCCAAAAAACAAAAACAAAAACAAAACATAGCAGCAAAAGTGATGGTATGGTGCTTTCAAAGTTAAATTCAAAAGGATTGGAATTCCCTCCCCCCACCACACACACATATGCACACCTCCCTCACTGTCTTGCAATCTATACCTTCTTTCTGGGGGAAACAAGCTTCTGTATTGTGAGTAGCTCTGTGGAGAAGCACACATTGTCAATAGCTAATGAATATGGGAAAGAATCTCCTGAGGCCTGCAAATGGCCTCCTCAGTGAACTTTTGTTTGCTACCAGATTCCTGACCCACACAAACAAGGACAAATATTTGTTGTTTTAGGATCCTAATTTGGGGGCCTATTTGTTATACAGAAGTAGATAACTAATACACCAAATTTTTGAGGTCATTTGCCCAATTGGATGAACTCATGTTTTTTTTTGCATGTTGCCTCTGAAATTCAAAGAGACCACTAAGTATTCCGTTTTTGTTGTTATTGCTGGTGGTGGTTGTTGGTGGTGGTAGTTTTTGTTTACCCATAGGAGGGAGTGCAAGGAAGAGTAACTTTTCTTTTATCATGTAGAGTATCTTGACATACCCAAGCCACTGAACCTACTGAAATTTCATTGATATCACAATCCCTTTTTAGTTTATTAAACTATTTTTCATGCTCTAGCAGTATGCATATTACTGAAACATTGACAGAATTTATTACTTCCTACTCTGCATGTCCTAGCTACATGTTGTCATTAATGTGGGGATAAATACGATATTATGCACAATTGAGGCATGGCTGAATTGTGAAATGTGTACAATCTAAATAGTGGCACCTAGCCAATGAATTCTTACACTCTTGTAGCAAGATAATGATTTGCATTCACCTGCCAACTCTGCCACAGGAATGCAAATGAATTCTAGTTTTTTGTCTATTAAGATAGGAGAAATAAGACAGGTGTGGTGGTGCACACTTGTAATCCCAGTATTTGGGAGGCTGAGAGAGGAGGATCACAGGTTCGCAGCCAGCCTCAGCTAGTTAGACTCTCCGAAACGTAGACTCTGTTTCAAAATAAAGAATGAAAAATAGGGCTGGAGCTGGAGCTCAGAGGTAGAATGCCCTTAGGTTCAATCCCCAGTACCACCAAAAAGAGAAAAAAAAAAAAAGATAGGAGAAATAAAATCATCAGCTATACCAGTAGCTGTGATTTGGGTCTTAGGAATCATAATGGTTTATGCCAATAAATATAATCAGGACATAGTGTTTATCGGGTTACTAAGATTATGTTAAATTGCTATTTTTTCCCAAGATACCTGTTTCCTTTTGCTTTAAAACAAATCACATAAAATATATATGTATTATTATGAAACAGTATATATCCATTTTTAGGTAAAAGTCTTAGGCAAGCTCTCCCCTTACCCTTTGACTAAAGGTCAGAGGGGCATTCCATAACTAAACCAGGATGTAAAAAGAAATTCTAACTGCTATTATCTGCTTCTGTTATCTGCTTTGCTGCTCAAGGTTTGAGGAAGATGTTTGGCTCAAAAATAGCATCTAAGTAAGATATGTTGTCTGTCTTAAACAAACACCTGGTTTGTAAAACAATGTAATGATTTTATAACCATGAAAACCTGACTTTTCTGTACCTCCAACTCTGTAACCAAGGGGTATAAAACTGTCCTACACCAACATTCCCCTGGACAGCACTCAGGCTGTTTGCCCCGGCCAGCCGGTAAATAAAGCGACCTCTTTGGCACAATGGAGTCTGGTGTGTCTCTGGGGTCACCCTGAAACATTTGGAGGCCTCAGTAAGATCCAGAGACACAGACCAGGAGGACTCTGGTCCCAGAGGAACTGCCTGCATGCCTGGCCTGAGGGGAGGCGCCCCTGAGACATTCCAGGTAGCCCTCTCAGGTTGTTGAGAGACCGGGGGGGGGGGGTGCACCAAAAACTGGGATCATGAGGTTGTTGATCAAATTGGGTTCTCAGGAAAGCAGAGTGGGACTGAGTCGGTGAGACCAGATGCAGTTGTAGATCCAAAGTCCCTGGGTTTGAGAGAGATGTTTCCAACCTAAATGGATATCGGTGTGTGAATGTGTGGCCACAATTGTGTGAGAGTCTCTCTCTGTTGCATCCTCCCATCAGAGAAGAGTATGTGGTTCCACGGCCGAGGTCCTTAAGATCTTCAAAGGGCTATGAAATATGATTGGGCAGACTCTGGTAAGACTGGTGAAAGCTGTCGCTCCATGGAGGCATAAGACCTATGATGGTACTGAAACATAGAAAGTAAGTCACAAGCCACAGTATTGGGCCACTACAGTTAAGCCTCCACTGGCCAAGTTTACAAAGCAAATACTTGTTTGTGAATTGTCCTGTCTTGTGTCAGTCCATTTGTTATTGTCCGGTTTCTTAGAAGTCCATGGGCTCCACTTCTTTTTCTTTTCCTGGATGTGGCTCTAACTTTTGGATCTTAGGTCTCTTCATCTCTCTGATCTTTGTTTTTTTCTATTGGGTTGAGTTCCACCAGTGTGCGGGACTGGTCCTGGGTAAAATGCCTTTTACTTTCAGTTTGCTGGGTAGGGGGACCGAGTAGTCCTGAGACTCCACTAGGTGTACATTGAAGAATTTCAAAGATGGTTTTTTGGGGGAGAGAGATTATGGGGTCCGCTTCTCTGTGGGAAAACTTTGCACTTTTTGTGAACATGAGTGGCCCACCTTCAGAGTGTTTTGGCCAAGGGAGGGCTCTCTGGATGTCCAAACCACCCAAGCTGTCTGTGGTGGCTCACTCTCCTTAGATATTCTCCCCTATGGTTACTGGCCTATTTCTTTTCTGTGAGAAACAGGATTCTCTTGATAAAATCCTCTGCCAAATTCTGTGACAGGACCCCGAGGGAAATAGTCTCATCCTCTATGGGTCCCTTGTTTCCTTCTCACACAAGGAGAGGCTCCACTTATGGGCAGTCAAGAAAGGTTCTTACTGTGGCCAAGGCGGCGCCCATTTTCCCCCTTTGTGAAGCACCCCCTACAACGACAGGGGGAATTGAGGAGGAAAATTACCCCTTTTACAATTTATGTACTATTTTCTATCAGTGATTTGTATAATTGGAAAACCCCAAATCCCCCATTTTCTGAGAAACCTCAGGCTCTGATGGGGCTACTTGAGACTGTTTTTTTTACACATCCCAGCCCACCTGGGATGATTGCAACAGCTCTTAACCACTCTCTTCATGGCTGAAGGGAGAGACAGGATTTGGGTAAGCTCTGGGTCCTGGGGAACAATGAACCCCAACCCTGGAGCATGAGGGGCATATTAGAGAGGCTTTCCCTTTTACCCAACCTAAGTGAGACCCCAATATAGAAGAAGGCAGGAGGAGTCTGGACAACTACCACCAGGTTCTATTGGCTGGGAGTAGGGGGGCTGCCCACAAGTCCACTAACTTATCCAAAGTAAGTGAAGTTGTTCAGGGACCTCAGGAGTCTTCCACAGGATTTCTGGAACAGCTCCAGGATGACTATGGCGTTTTTACTCCAATAGACCTGGATGCCATAGAAAATCAGTGGGCTATAAATATCACCACCTTTGTCACCCAGTTGGCTCCAAACATTAGAAGGAAGTTGCAAAAGTTAGAGGGATTTGAAGGCAGAGAGATTGCTCAAAAGGTCTTC
>PVLC010014436.1:0-24659 GCA_004027655.1 Graphiurus murinus
ACATTCAATTTATATTTTATAAATACAATTACTAGTTGCAAGAGATATAGTGAGTGTATGATCCCTGTCCACATGGAACTTAGTTTTTCAGAAAAGAAGGACTTAATTAAGTACATATGTAAGTGTAAAATTATAACTGTGAGGCAAAATTTACCTTTATTACTGCTTTTCCACATAATGTCTTGGAAATATTTTTAAAGATATTTGAAAATTGAGTAAGCATACAGGTTAAAGAATGGACAATTTGAAGTAAAAAAAATGCTGAGAACTGGAAAGAAGATAGTATTTGAATGATAAAAATACAAAAAACTACAACTTTTGGAGAGCAATATGGTATGGTGAGTAATAGTGATAGAAGTAGCAACAACTCTTCCTGTGTGCCAGGCAGCATGTGAGTTGCCTTACATATATTCACATTTATCTTTCATAATGATCCTTTATTTTAAAAAGGTGATATAGTCAACAGTATTAAACACACTTTGAGGTCAACTAAGATTAAAAAAAAAAAAAAGACGTCCTGTAGAATTTCAAAGCAAATGAGAAAGCAATCTCAGTAACAGATCACAGAGGCAGGTGATAGAATTTGTGATGCTTTGTCCTGGGTCTTGGCATCTGTATAAGAGTAACAGTCTAAACTCCTACTAAATGACCATGCTGCCAAAAAATACCTATAACTGAAATTGACTATGAAATTAAACTTAATAATAAACTGAAATTAGCTTTCTTTTAAAAATAGCTCATTTTACTAATACAAATAATACTATTGGTAATAGAATTAGAGCAGAATAAAACTAACAGTACAAACATAATAAAGAATAGGTAAGTGAAAAGAAAATATATCATTAAAATAATAAAAACATATGCGAAAGCACAATAATTACACTTGGTTAATGTACTCAGGAACTGACTGCATATCCCATGAAAGTAAGAATTTATCCTTTGTTATGTCATCAATGACATATCTTTATATCTAGCATATAAACAGAATAGTTCTATTAAAAATACAAAGATCCTCTGATCTTTTTAGACAAGATTATTTGAGAAATAGTGATAATTCTGTTTCCATGAGTTCTGTGAAATTCCGAGTTGCTCTCTCTATATATACATATATAGATAGATATAAAATATATATATATAATATATTTTTTGTTGTTACACTGAATCTGGCTTTGATTCTCAAGTATAAAAGGCCATCACAGTACACTTGTTGTTTTGTGTGACCTGTAGGATCTTTGAATAATGCATTTGACTAATAACAGGAAATAACTTTCCTGAATTTAATTGTATCATCACAGAATAAACTACTCAAAATTGAAGTCATAAATGAATGAAAGTTTCTAATTATTGTGTTTTTGTTCTCTTTTACACTAAGAACTGACATATTAATGCAAAGAACATTGGATAGGCCATAATTAAAAAAAAGTTTGAGTTATCTTTTCTATAAAACTCATCTAAATTATAATTTTCTAAGAGAATTCTAATAGTAATTCATTTGAGTCTCCTGTTTATCCAAAAATGAGGTTGTAAACTCAAAAATGAATGACATTTATGAATAGTGGACCATTATGCTTGTGCATAAACCCAGATCACTAGTTTTCTAGAAGTTCTAAGTTGACAGAATTATAGTACTCTCTTCATATTGTTGAACTTTGATGTTCTATGTAATTTATTTTCTTTTTTCTTGTCATGATTATTCATTGCCCAGGTATTTTAAAACAATTACTACTCTAGATTTACAGTTATAGCCAATATTTTAAAACAAAAAGATAAGGCCAACAGTACATAAATTTAATGTCTTATAGGCAGTTTTAAACTACCCAACTGAAACTATTCTATCGGGACCCCAGGCTGAACCCTCAACTGTGAGGCCCCAATAAAGACAATGACTGGACATTGCTGGTTCAAACTTCTCTTTATTATCCCTCTCTCTCTCTCTCTCTCTCTCTCTCTCTCTCTCTCTCTCTCTCTCCAAGATTGAGGATGCTACCCAAGCAGTAATAGTAACCGTTCTCTTAACCCTGCTTCTCTCACCCCACTCTCGTTCTCCGTAACCGGTCCTCGCAATAGTACATCTCCAACAGACCCCCAACAACCTACGCCTCCAGCAACAACAACAACAGCAACCGCCCACCGCCCACCTTCCTTCTCTGGCGAGAGGCAGAGACTCTTAAAGACACACAGGGCCTGAGTCACAAGTTGCCCGCATACAGCTCTCACATGGGCAGGCCACAGGCCGAGCGTGCTGGTGCATGCGCTCTAGCGTGGGGCAGCCCTAGGATGTTACCACCTGCAGCCGCTCCTGGCACTCTGCCAGGCGCCATCTACAGGCAAGGTCTTTCCAGCCGGGCTAAGACCCCAACACTATTCTATTAATGTCTACCTTTGGTCACATATAATCTACCAAGAAGTAACTAGCCAAGAATGGTGGAGCACTCCTGTAATCCCAGTACTTGGGAGGCCAAGACAGGAGGATTGAAAGTTCAAAGATAGCCTTAGCAAACATAGTAAGCTTCTCAGCAACCTAGGAAGATACAGTTTTAAAACAAAAAAATAAAAAGGGCTGGGGGTGTAGATAGAGATAGAATTCTCAGTATCACAAGAAGTTCATGTCCTATCTAAGCACTTTAGTATTAAGAAGTTGATATCCACCCTGTTCCTCTCATGAATGTTAACTCAGGCATCTGCACTTAGGAGGTGCTACAGAGTTTTTTCACTCTGGTTTCTTGACAAAGGGATGATTCTTGAATTATCAACAATTCAATAATAAGAAATGTTATTCAGGAAGAATTTATGAAAAGATAACTGATCAGATAGCTTGGGTTTTTAGCCTTGAACAACTCAAACAGAATTCTAAAATTTTCTTCCTTTGAATTATGTTTTTTCACTGGCCTTATTTGATAACATAAGCATTTTCATGAAAATTGCCTTCTAATGTACTTTATGCATATCATTGAAGGTTACTATCCTACTGTCTCTCTTTATGAGGACAGATGGAAGCAATAGCCCATCTGTCAACTAATCTGTATTTTTTCTAAGAAGTAGCTTTTCTTTTATCTTTCAGAGACAGTAAAGTGCAATGGTCAGGATGTGATCTGAAGCCAGACAGACCAGAACAGAATAGGTCCAAATCTTGTGGCCACTAGTTACACAATGATCATTTCGTTTCCTTCATGGAATGAGTAGAAAAGTAATTCTTACCTCAAACGATTATGAAAAGACTAAATGATATCAAGCATACAAAACATATACAAAAGATCCTGTCACAGAGTGGGCACTGCCTGTTAGCTATGATTCTTAGAGGAATGGTATGTTTTTAAATGGATTATATTTTCTATCCTATTTTTCAGATCCTAGGAAGAATAAAACAAAACACATTGCCTTTCATACACTTTGTAAATGGACAGAAAATCTCCTACCTCTTTTTCTACTTGTATTCTCCCTTAACTTATGATTCCTTAATTCTATTATCTACTTGTTTATATTTCAGACAATAGAATATTATTATAGGTTCAAAATAGTTTGAGTGAAATGTGGAAGTATAAAAATATATGCATACATAGTAAATTTTCATTTTAATCTTTTGTTACTTCAAGATATATCTTTATAATTGAATAACAATTAGAAGAGTAAGCGGGTTTCTGTAAATGTTCTTGATTCCATGATTGCTTTGTCATAATCTACTGAGATGTAGATTTTGTGTATTTTTCTGTATTGTTATTGTTGAGTCACATGGCACATTTAAAAGGTTTAAAATATGTGGATATTGTGTCCTTTACATTAACTAAATGAATTAAATCTTTACTTGAACTAAATCTTTCTCAACCCTAATTAAACACAGAACATTTTTTCATTTTATGTCTAAGCCAGTTGGTTCACTTTTCTTTCGGTCAGGCTTAAAGACCAATTCTATCACTCTCGATATTTTCATTTGCAAATAACAGCAAGCCAATCCAACCCAAATTACACCATAAAGATAATTTTTTTTCTATTCAAATAACTTCAAAATCCAGAGATGCTTTTTTTTTCCAGCATGGTTATGATCAGACCTTCTGCTGTTTGCTTCAGCCAGGCTCTCATTCGTCCTCTGTGGTCCAGGATCATTTTCTCTCCAGCTTCCCTCAAAGCCCCAAAGCAGCTCTCAGCAACTACTAGCACCAACACTGTCTCAAGCTCATTCCCAGGCTTTGCAAAAGAGTAGCATTCTTCAATTTCTCTTCAACTGGCACTGCTTAGTATGACTCCTAAAGTAGTCAGTGTGAAGAAAAACAGGTTTTTGTGTTGTTTTTTATCTGACTGAATCAAACAAACTAGTACTATCTCAGAAGCTAAGAACAGTGGCAAGCCCACCCAAGGGACATGGAAGTTTTAAAACGGAGGAAAGTGGCTGAATGGTCTTGGGATAGCAAATCAATTTACACAGCATTGTCTTTCTTAAACCCTGGCCTTGTGACCATAAATACCATTGACATAAAAACAGTGACAGACAGAGCCATCATTAGCTAATAGAACAGGAAGCAAATTACTTGACTATTTTGTTCGGTCATTCCTTTATACAACAGATTTTTTCTGAAACCTTCATGTAGACAGCTACAGAGTCTAATTATATCTAATATCCATGTATTGGGAACACAAATAGTCTAGTAACTGGCTATGGTAAAGCAGTGGTGGTACAGAAGGGACATTTTTTCTAGTGTTGCTTCTTCCAATGCATTCTTCATTGGCAACAGACAAAACTTTAAGTAATAAGAAAATCTGATCATGTCAAATCTATACCTTCATCAACTAAGTGCTCCCCATAATACAAAGTCCATTCTTCTTAAGACAATGTAAGCGGCATTTTGTGAAGCCTGTCTCTTGCATGTCATCTCGCATCATAATGCACTGAGCTATTTGAATCAGCCATCCTGTGTTCTTTACATTTTTCTAAATGGACCAGCCCATCTGCTTCCGTGCCTTTACATGTGGATTGCTTTCTTCTTTGCTAGCCCTTCCCCAACCTTTTCTGTTTCATCCATTTTTGTCTTTTAGAACCCCCCCCCCCCAAATATTGCTCCTTCTCCCAAATCTTTCCTCAAGTCTGAGCTAGATGCATAGCACTCATTGGGTTCCTTCATTAGTCCTTTTTACACTCTGTGATAACCATCTGCTTACCTGTTCATTTCTACCTTCAAAGGTTCTTTTCAGCAAAATCTGTCTGTCTGAACTTCACATACAAGTCACAAAGTAAAGAGCCTGAAACACTTTACGAACCAACTGTTTTAGAAGGAAGAAAGAGAAGAAAGGAGAGTGTGTAAAAGGTCATGGAATATTAAGTTATATCTGGAATTTCAATCCTGGGCATCTCAAATACTGGGAAGCCCTGATTTCCTGGGGTGCATAACAGAAAATAACTAAAAGAATTTATCATGATATGAAGAGTGAATTTTCTTTATAAGTCCATTTGCATTTAATGTTAAGGCTAGAAAAAAACATATAGCGGTTTCCTCTCTGTCATTATACTAAATTAGGACATCAGATCTATTTAATACTCTCCACTGCTTTTTCCCTCCATAGTCTGAACTACCTGGATTAAGAGATCAGACATTTTTGGTGATGATGCCACAAATAAAACATAACCTGAATGAGAATTCCCTTGGTGTGCCTGTTTAGGGGGAGGAGGAATGTGCTCATAGTGGAGATTTTAAGCTATCATTTTCTTCTTTCTCTTACCCTTTCCCCATCCCTTTACCAGTATTCTTCCTTTTTCTCCCTCTCTTTCCTTTCATTGGGAATCAAGATTTCTGTGGACATACCCAAAAGAAGGGGCTAGCACATCCAATGGTGAACTTGTGTCTACTCCTAGCTTCCTTATTTTTTTTTTCATTGTGCAAATTACACAACATGCTTGTTGGCTGCCCACTTATCTTTCCCCTGAGACATTATTTTCTACCAACTATTTTCAAACTCTTCACAGATCAAGACTCTCAGTTGAAACATCACCTTTTGCTACTTCTGACAGAACTTGAACACATCTTGCTTTCCACATGTGTCCTAATGCCTCAGATCCTGTCCTCTCCATGCCAAGAAGCTGAGTTCTTAGTTCTCCAGGCCCTTTGAAAAACATACCTGGATGCTGAGTATTACAACTTTATGTTGTATATTTCCTTTAATGCATCAAATTTTAAGCCTCTTGATTATTTCCTTTTCTGTATGCCACAGAGTTTGTTGCATTTCTACTTTAGTTAGTGGAGGCCTCCACTTTGCTAAAAAGTAAAATCTTCCAACTTCATCCTAGCAGCATGTTAGCTCTATCTCCCAGAGCTCCTTGTCAGGGTTTTCATGATTGTGCATGCTTGTAATCCCAGTACTTGGGGTGCTGAAACAGGAGGATCGCAGCCAGCCTCAGCTACTTAGTGAGACCCTCTGCAACTTAGTAAGAGCTTGTTTCAAAATAAAGAATAAGAATAGGGCTGAAGGTGTAGCTTGGATGCAGGATGCCCCTGGATTCCATCTCTGGTACTGAAAAAAAAAAAAAGGAAGTAAAATTTTCCAACTTCATCCTAGTAGCATGTTAGCTTTGTCTCCCAGAATCCTTGTCAGGGCATTAAATCTAAATCACAGGTAAGTCCTTCTGTATTGGTAAATTCTCTCTAACATAATTTCATGCTTCCCTTTACCCAAGATTCTTAAGATCAACGTTCACTGTTTCTTCATGTAGGTCTCTATGTCCTTTAGCATGAGGTCCCTTTTCTCCCCTCAGCATGCCAATAATGTTCCTGGCTTGGTATTTTTTGTGAGTTTACCCTAATTCTTAGTGTGGTGGCTAGAAGTGGAGAGGAGGGTAGGTCCTAGGGGTGTTAGCTGTTGTAAGGCCTATGTATCATTTTCAGATAAGAAAGTAGTATTAGTCTTCAGTAAGGAGAAATGGGCCACCTGGGTTCAATCCTCATTATCATAAAAAAAATTATCAATACATCCCACATCGTGGGGCCCATTGTACCCAATTGGACAGGCATTGACAGAGCAGACATGCAAAACCAAGTATCCAATGCACTATAGATCTTTATTTCCTTTCAGTTGGGTACTATGTTTGGCATTTAGCTTTTCCTACCTGTGAGGCAGGAAATGAGAGACTGCACTGTTTGTTGATGAAGTTCTCTAACTCACATTTCACTGCAAATTGGTTACTAATCACCCTCAGGCACTCACTAACTTTTTCTAATGCTTGATTGCCTTCAACAACAGTCATTGAGTTCCATAGCCCCTGTAAGTACCACTTAACTCCAATATCTCCAATCCAAGGTATTCCAGCTATATTTGGCTTTGGCTCCACTTGTATTCTACCCTTTTCCAGCACTGATGTAAGCTGAACAATTGCTCTGGTGCAGCAAGAGTGATGTTCTCACTTCCTGCCACCAGGTGAGCAATGCCACTGAGGGTGATTTCAGAGTCGGATTCCTCAGGGTGCCTCTGATGACCAATATCTATGTTAAGTTCACTAGAAAACCAGCTCTGACACAGAAATTTACATGCATGTAATTGATTGAGAAGTTCCCTCAAGAGCAATGCCTGCAAGGGAGCAAGAGAAGCAGGATCAGGTAGAGAGATGGGTTGAATTGCAAAGTAGAAGCGACAGAGGCCTCCTTTGTCCCCTCAGGGAGCTCTGAAACTGAGATTAATGTTCTAAGATTTTCTGATTTGAAGCAAGGAATTTGGACAATTTTTTCAGCTAGTATTTGGTGTGAGTGGACTTCTTCCAGGAAACCCATGTGGGTACAGGAGGTTTTTTGAAGTGAAAGATAATTCTTGGATCAAGACTCACCAGTTAGCTAAGTGAACCAACACATCCAGCAGCTAAGTAAATGAGACCCCCTTAGATGGAGGGTGGGAACAGACCTGAATGGTAAACCACTGCAGCCCTACATTGAGTTCCCTGTGGTAGACAAATTTAAAATACCATGCAAGCTGAGAAAGGAAAAGGAAAACGTCATAACAAAGGATAATATGGCATGGATGTAGAAGAGAATGAGGGATTTTTGTGTAATAATGAATAATAGGTAATCTGAACTATAATAAAATGAAATAAAAGAGTATAAACAAATATACCTAAAGTAAAATGGGAATACATGACAAATAATTCAACTAGACAAAAGTGTGAAGGGTTATAGATACCAGAGGAAAGAGTTTAGGCTCTATTTAGTAAGCCAAATGAAGGTATGTTTTTGGTGTTTGTTTGTTTCTGTTGTTTTCCTAGATGAAAATGACAAACTTTTGAATTACAGAAGCATAAAACTTTTTTTCTAATTTGTCAATTTTAGTCTATTTGTTGCTCAATTTCCGTAGATATTTCATTTTCATATATTTTAGTTACTTCTAATACTCTTGTCTTCTTGGCTTCCTCTCTCTCTTTATACATTACATGCTTTCTTTAGTAGCAGAGAAAAGGAACTGAGTGCCTGGCTGGCTTGTAAAAAAGGAATTTGCATGGAAACGGTCTACTAGGAGCAATATATTTGACAGTTTTGAATAAGCAATAACATGTGGTGATTTTCATATTGTTCTTCAATTATCTGAGAAGTATAAAAACCATTACTCGAGTCATTAAAGTTAGAATGAACATTGGGGAATTCACTCTAGGAAGAAAATATTTCCGTTGGCAGAATGCTCAAACAGTTGCTCTCATAATTATGTAACTCCCCATTTCTATTTAGCTAAGCTTTATTTAAATTAATATGACTTTTGCCATTACCTTGGTATACTAATCTCTAAAGACATTTGGTAGCTACGTAGTGTAATCCAACAGAGCACTTATTGAATTCCTATGTCTTCTAAGATGGCTCTTAGTCCAGGACGTACTGACATAACATCTTATAATTCCATCTCTGCTTTAATTGGGAACATCATGATAATCGGTCCTTTCTCAAAACTACTTTATGGTAAGAAAAGTGGTATTTCATCACTAAGTGCCGAAAAAGCAACAATGCCAATGAGTTTCCTTTCTCATGGTCTGTTTCTCATGACTAGAACCAGAGCGTGACTCTAGTTAGAATATCTTACAAATTCCCACTCATTTTATATTTATTAATAATAACTTCATTCATGCCAGAACAAGCTTCTTGGGTTTATCCATTCCCATATTTGTTCCTGACTGAGGAGAGGACAATTTGTTGGCATACTAACATATCAACATTTTATTATCCAAAACTGCCTATATTGGAGCATTGACAAGAAAATAGTTTATAGTATAGTGTTTCACTCTGAAGAATAAAGACATGACTTGTTGAGGAAATGGAACTTGCTTATATGACCTCCAATAGTGAGAGTCTCTAGGAAGGGTGGTGGGTGTGGGAGTTTGTCAGCTACATAGGCAAGACTTTGTTTGAAAGGCAGCCAGAAATGAGCAGTAAGTGATCTTTGCACAGTCTCCTGGACACTAACTGTATTCCTGATCAAATACTGGGAAATCAGGGTCCTTTCTGGGGAGGTTTTCATCATATGGGAACTAAGATAGGAGTACACAAAGGCTGTAAAGCACTTTAAAGTCAATGGAGCATTTTTCCATATTTTTCTCATTTGGTTCTTATGACAACCCCATGAGATAGAAGAGTCAGCATCATTTCACTGTATGCAGATGAGAAAATTGAACCAAAGCAAATAATCTAGATGAGATAATTAGTAAGTGGCAGCAGAAATGGTATTGAGCCAAAACTGCGTCTGCCACCCCACCATACTTTCTCTGAACTTGAAAGTTTAACTATTTAGTTGAGTGAAATTGTAAATTAGCAGAAAATATGTATCTCAGATTCTCTTCTGCTTAAACCTGGAGAAATAACATTTTAAGGATTCATATGTTGCTTTGAGATGTATCTCTAGTTTCAAGATTGAAGACACAAAAGCTGGATTAATGTTTCCAACTTAAAATTGAAAATTCCACAGAGTACCATATCACCTACATATTATTCTTACCAAATCATGAATCAAGTCATAATTTGACTGTGGGCCATTCTTGAAAACAGCTGGCCTGGATTTCTCAAAACTGCCAGTGTTAGCCAGGCATGGTGGTGTCTGCCTGTAATCCCAGTATTTGGGAAACTGAAGTAATAGGATCACAGGTTTAAGGACAGCCTCAGCAACATAGAGAGACTCTCAGCAACCTAGCAACACCCTGTTTCAAAATAAAAAATAAAAAGGGCTGGGATGTACTTTGGAGGAAATACCCTTGGGTTCAATCCCTGCTACCACAAAAAAATTAATAATAATAATGATAATGATAATGATAATAATAATAATAATAATAGCCAATGTTAGTAAACATAATGAAGGATGTGACTTCTGAATTAGTGGAGGAAAGAGATATGGCAGCTATGTGCAATATAAGACTGGATTCTGGATCAGCAGGAAAATTATATCATGATGTGAAATTTTCCACTAATGCTATGTTGGCGCTCAAAAAGTATTAGATTTTGGAGCATTTTCAATTTTAGATTTTCATATTAGGGAAGCTCAACCTATTTGAAACTATTTGAAAATTTGATGAAGATGTTATACAGTGTTTGGTTTCAGTATAAATGGGCAAAACTAAGCCTTGGGATAGTATTATTTTATATTATTACTTATAGAAGGAGTACAATTGGACTTCCAGCTCTAATGATTCTTCATGCTCAAATTTAACCAATTTAAAAAAGTCCAGAAGTTAAAATATACAAAGAACTCAAGAAACTCACTGCCAAAAAAATCCAATCAAAAACAGCAAGTGAACTAAATAGATAAATCACAAAAGAAGAAATGCAAATGGCCAATAAATATATGAAAAAAATGTTCAACATCATTAGCAACTAGAGAGATGCAAATCAAAACTATCCTGAGATTTCACCTAACACCAATTAGAATGGCAATCATTAAAACCACAAACAATAATAAATGCTGGTGAGGATGTGAAATAGGAGCTCTGATACATTGTTGGTGGGATTGCAAATTAGTGCAATCACTTTGGAAAACAATGTGGAGGGTCCTCAGAAGAATGAGAATGTACCTACCATATGACCCAGCAATACTACTCCTGGGTATCGACCCAAAGAATTGAAACAAGACTATCATAGCTATGCATACAGATCTATGTTTATAGCTGCACAATTCATAATTGCCAAACTATGGAACCAGCTAAGAAGTCCATCAACAGATGAATGGATTACAAAATTATGGGATATGTACACAATGGAATTCTACTCAGCCATAAAGAAGAACAAAGTTATGTCATTTGCAGAGAAATGGATAGAACTGGAGAATATTATGCTAAGTGAGATTACTCAGTCACAAAAAGTAAAAGGTCAGATGTTTTCTCTCATATATGGAAGCCAGGGAAAAATTGTGATACAGGAGGGACTCTAGACAAAGGAGGAGAAACATTAGTGGAATGAGGGAGGGGACCAACTAGGGAAGATGGGAGGGGGGAAGAAGACTTGAAGAGAGAAACACTTCAATGGACATGATATATATATATATATATATATATATATATATATATATATATATATATATATCACACACAGAAATTTATCAATGCCAATAACAGTGTACATTAAGATGGAAGGGAGAGGGAGTGGGATGGGAACTGGGGGAGGGCTCAATGAGTGCTATGTTCATGTACCTCTTATCACACTGAACTTCACCAAGATGTATGATTACAATGCACTAATAAAAAAAAAAAGTCTAGAAATTAACAAGAACCAAAGCTTGAATTTGCCATGCTCAGTGATCTACATTGAATCTACATGAATGAGGTGATGTCTAGGTCCTGCTGTAGTCTTCTCCATTCACAGAACCCATCTCTACCCAGCTCTGGTGGTTTGAGCATTGTTTACCTTGCCTTTCATTTCCCTCCTATGTATTATGCCTGTGATGGTTTTGTCTATATTGAAAATATGTAGACCATTTTTCTTGTCAACATTCCCTAAGTAATATGATACAGCAACTACTTGCATAACATTTACATTGTATTATTGTAAATAAACTAGAAAATATTTAAAGTATATGAGTGCATGTGCCTAGGTTAAATGCAGATACTACACCATTTTATATAAGGAATTTGAGCATTTGTGGAGTTTGATATCAGTGGGGGTCATGGGAGCAATCTCTTGCAAATACCAAAGAATGACTTTCCTTAGAGTTTACTTGAGTAGCATAAAAATTAATTTTAAAAATGGGAAGGAAGAATAGAGGGGAAAGGGGAAAAATACATTTCTGTGTTTTCTTTTATTAGTTCTTTAGCTAAATTTTAATTATGTTTTGAGAATCATTTCAACTACCATCTATTATAGAAGGCCATAAGTATAGACCTGTACTCTCCTGTCTTTCCCTCTTCTTTCTGCTTCTGGGATCTTACTCATGTCATAGTTTATCTTATATGATATTGAACATGAACTGAAATGATTAACAACTAAGTCCCAAACCATTGTTGCTTGAAAAATCTTGATGATAATTCCAGACATTTCTGGCTAGATGCTGATGGAATTGGAAGACTCTCTGTCTTCCTGCAATCCCACAGCATCTTTTTACCACCACTCATGTGCTTGGACATCATCTTTTTGTAACTGAGAAATGAAACAAAAAAGAAAGGCCTAGACAAAAGGAGGGAGAATGGCCTCTGTCAGATGTTCCTTCCTCAGTCCTCTGCTTGGAGCTTGATAATTACTATAAAGTGCTGAAATTCATAAACTTAGAAACTTAGATACAAAAAATTTTGAGTCTCTAGGAATCGGAGACCACAGATAAGAAGGGAGTGGTACAGAGCAGGAAGAAAGGCCTTCTTTCCTCTGTCCCTGAGTAGAATCAACCCCCTTCTGACATCTTAAAGAGAGAACATCAAGAAGCAGCTAGCAGCAGCACTCTGGCCTCTTGAACACTGGCATTTTCAAACCAAGTAAGATTTTCCCAAGTAGATGATTTTTAGACAGACTAGCAGAGGAACAAGCCGCCTTGTGTCACATGACGTCACATTGTAAGAACCATGATTCTATATAATGGCTGGGTTTTATTTTTAGCTCAGGTTCCCAACACAAATTTTCCCATCTGACCAAAATAAGTTTGCAAGGCCTTTCTATCATCAGAGAACTCAAGAAACAGATCCTGACGGGAAATGTCTCCATCTGAGAGCTGAATACACACATAGGGAACTCTGATGAGATTGGGAGGCTGGGGAACCACGGTGCTCCAGAGACAGTATGATTAACAAATTGAGCAAATGCTCATTGTTCTGCAGAACATATTAAAAGAAAGAAAACCTCCCACAGACATCACTGATAAAAGTTCTTTCACTACATAGGGCAAGTGCACAGTCAAAACAAAAGGATTTCCCAGGGTTCCAAAGATGGGTCTCAAAACATGGTGCTGACATACAGTACGGAGCCCCCCAAGACACAGAATCCCGGAGCATGCTAGAATATAAACAAAAGCCAGAAAATGAACTATTCCTAGAAAAGCAATACAACATATGACCTGTGAGTTAAGAAAAGAACATCTATACCCAGGACTCCTGGTTTGGAATCCTGGCTCTACCATTTTTCATTATGTGGCCTCAGGAAATTTATTAAAGTTTTTAGTACTCTGGTGTTCCACTTTAAAAATGGGTATAGCAGTATCTGCCTCATAGTTTGTTGTGAGAATTAAATGAGTTAATCTTTTTAAACAATGTCTGGAATGTAATAAGCACCAATAAATGATAACTTTATTAAATATTGTTGGTAATAAGTAATCAGGGGTTTAATCATCTCACACATCATCTCATTTGGGGAAAAGCTACAAAAACAATCCTTAAACAATAACATAACTTCCAGTGCTTTTTATCCTTTTGTTTATTAGAGCCAACAATGTATACAAAACTACCTCTCTGTCTTTCCTTTCTTCCTTTTGTTTAAAAGATAAAAAAATGTATGCATAACAGGCCACCATCACCATAGTGCTGCAAAATGATAATCATTTCTCATTGTCTCTCATAGTTTTGAATGTGGAGTTGGCTCAACAATGCAAATTTCCATCAATGTCTCTCATGCTGTTGCTGTTATATAGTGTTGGGGCTGAGGTCATCTTGAAGACACTTTCACTCACATGTTTAGTGATGGCTGCTGGCTATCTGACTTCAGCCGAAACTATCTTCCTACACATCTACATGTGGCCCCTCCCCATGGCCTAGGCTTGCTCACATCATGGCAGCTGGATGCCAAGAGCAAGAGTCTCAAGACATAGGCAGCAGGTGGCAGCTGCATTGTCCTGTTACACCTTAGCCTCAGAAGTTACCACTTCTACTACATTGTGCTTTTCAGAAATGAGTCACAAACACCAACAACTTCTCTGGATCAGGGAAAGTAGATTCTATCTCTTGATGGAAGGACGTCAGAGCACTTGCAAATGTATTTTATAATCAACATAATATGCTGTTTAAACTTTTCAATAGATAGGATCTTAATTTAACAGGGAAACAATTACATCTAAGGAAATCAGATATTTGGGATCTTTAGAGAACTTAAAGAATTTATACAGTATCTATGTATGTATGTGTAAATGCATAAAATATCAACTGAGTTAAGCTCTAATTTGGGCTGATTATTGTTATCACTACACCATCTCACAAAAGAACATGTTTTGGACAAATTTTCCCTTCTTTATTCTGTGTTAAGTGAAAAATAATTGATTAACCCAAGGAAAATAATTTTATTTTCAGTACTGGGGATTGAACCTAGAGGCATTCTACCTCCAAGCTATACCCTCAACACTATTTTTTATTATTTATTTTGAAACAGGCTCTCATTAAGTTGTGGAGGGCCTCACTAAGTAACTGAGGCTGGCCACAACCTGTGATCCTCCTGTCTCAGCCTCCCAAGTACTGGGATTCCAAGCATGCACCACAACACCTGGCAAGGAAAATAATTTTAAGGAATCTATCACTTCTAAAACTGGAAAAATATACATAATTCTGGAATCCAGAAAACAGTGGCAGGTGAAGCAGGAAGAAACCTTTGTAAAGTTTCAATGAAATTGAGACAATTACCTAAGCAATAGCAGTTAGCAAGGTCTATGGGAGAAAAAAAAAAAAGAGTAAATAAAAAAGTAAAAAGTGGAGTAGATAACTTAATTGCAAAACAGTGAAAGTAGAATTAACCTAAAAACTAGGGAGAACATTAATGTAATAAAAGAACTTCTAGGAAATCTAACATAAAAAAGAATAATGGGAATTAAAAATCTGAATGTGAAAGAAGAAATTATGGGTATAATTTTTAAAGTTATAAGAAAATACATAAATCTGATATTTATAGGTATAATAAGAAAACATAACTCTACTGCTATAAATGCATAAATTCATTCTATAGACTCAAGATTCATTCCTAATAATGATGCTGCTAAAAATTTGGAACATAAGAGTATTTTCTTATCCCCCCCAAAATTTATTTAAACAAATAATTAATATTATATACAAATTATTTAGTCTAGCATCATTCCTAATAGGATAAGTAGAACTGATAACATTGCTTTGACACTTTGATTAGCAAAGCATGAAAAAATAAAAAGCACAAACTATTGAAAAGATAAAATTTAATTTTAATTAATTATAATTAAGTAAAATTACATGTAACATTTGATTACATTCCTAGAAAACCCAAAAGAATCAACTAAAATCTATAAGAATTAAGCCTTTACAAATTAAAAAAAATTTTCATCTTTGACTACTTTTAATGTTCTCTTTTAAATACATCCTGCACCTATCCTAGGTTATAACAAACTGCTGTTTGGGAATGTCTACAAGAATTAGAAAACTGTATTAGTTTCTTAGGGCTAACAAATTAACACAAACTTAGTGAGTTCAAACGATAGGAATTGTTTCTTTCAAGTTCTGAAGGCTGGAATTCTGAAAGCAAGGCATCGGCTGGGGCCGTGCTCCTCCTGAGGACTCCAGAGAAGAATCCATCTTTGCCTCTTCATTCTTCTGGTGGTTGTCAGCAATCCTGGCCATTCCTCAATGACAAACTGCATTTCTCCAGCTTCTGCCTTCATTTTGACTCAGCTTTCTTCACTCTGTGTATATATCAGCATCTCTTTTTATGAGGACACACGTGATGGGATTTAAAGCCCACTCCCATCCAATTTGCCTCAACATAACTTGATTACATCTGCAAAGACCCTGTTTCTAAGTGAGGTCACATTCACAGGTTCCTTGGGGATATGAATTTTGGTTGAACACTATTCAACTATTTACACCCAGCTTGCTTCAATTCCATGGGCTTACACACATAACCATCAAATCTCTTGTTTTAACATTTTGTTCACACATTCCATCTACTCTTAATTCTCAATGTGTCCACCTGTGTTTGTACTATTTACAATGGCCTGCAGTGTGACCCTTGTATCTGCATGAAGATCCCCGTATTTGTTTACTGGGATAGAAAAATGCAACTTTAAAAAGAGATGACTTTCTTGTTCTTTTACCAGTGAGTCTTAATCCTCACTGCTCATCAGAATTACAGGGTGAGCTTTTTAAAACACAGTTGTCTAAACTGCTTCCCCATCCTCACAGGCTCTGATTTAATTAGACAGGGTGAGACCCAAGCACTTGATTCCAATATACAGCCCAGTTTAAATTCACTGCTTATACCTTTCCTTTTATTTTTCCTCCATGCTGGGGAAGGAGCCCAGGGCCTTTTGAATAATAGGCAAATACTCAACCATGGAGCTATACCCCCAATCATGTTATACCTTTAACTATATTTACAATAAACAATGAACAGAATAGTCACTTAGAAAATGTGGTAAATATAAATTCTTATTAGTAACATAAAGTACCTAAAATTAATACATATAATTAGTATGTAAAATGATAATAATGTAATACACAATACATGAGTCCAAATAGTTGATCATCTATTCAACATGGAATTTTAATATAACTAAGACACTAAATGATCAGCCAAGATTATAGGGTTGCATTTAACAAATTTATGGCATGTTATAGGGGTTGCTAGCATTGAGGAAGGAGGAAATTAATGACAGCTTCAGTCTAAGGGAAGATATTGTGAATTAAGAAGGACCATATGAAAACAGGGAAGGAAAAATAGAGTCAGATTAACATGGCTGATAAACAAAAATCTTCATTTTACAAAAAATTTAAATATTTATTGCTAACTACATAGATAGGAAGACTGCCCTTAAGGAACACTGTATAGTAAGGAAGAAGTCACAAAATACCAAAAAGAAATGAAAACGCAGTATTTTATATTGAAGTAATAAGTAGGAATATATTGCAACTTAGGCTGCTCATTCCTTCTGATCTAGAAATCCCATCTAGAGATCGCTAATGAAATAATTTTATATAGATATTTGCATAAACATGTATGTGCAAATTATTAGTTAGAGGGGGTGAAAATAATAGAAAGGAGGGAAAAATAAGTGTCCCCTCATAGGAGCAGGTTTAATAAATTAGTAATTATTTTCTATAGAAATAATAAGGAATATCCATTATACATATCAGGAAAGAAGCAACTTGTAGTGTAACACATATTTATTGACCCTAACTTATATAAAAAGAAAATAAGAAAAAAGCCCTCTATATGATTTTAATTAATTAATTAGTGTTAAATAGAGACCAAAGAGTTCAAAACAAATTGCAAACATTCCTGGAGAAATCTTATTAGAGGGAGTGAGAGTGCATTACCTTTTTTTAAAAAAGTACATTTACTCTAGCCAGCATGGTGGTGCACACCTGTAATCCCAGTACTTGTAAGGCTGAGACAGGAGGAGTGCAGTTTCAAGGCCAGCCTCAGTAACTTAGAAAAACCTTGTTTCAAAATAAAAATTAAAAAGATCTGGGAGCATAGCTAGGACATAGAACACCCTGGCTTCAATTTCCAGTATTAAAAAAAAGGAAAAAAAGTGTATTTACTTTTATTTTTTTTCCTTTTGACAACAACACATATTACATTGTACTTTAAATATCTAATAAAATAAACAAAAATAAGAAAATGAACTATGATAGGTACTCTTATTAAAGCAAGAGTATTTTTGCAATTATGTTTTCCTATTTCAAATTGATTGAGATTGTTGTGTAGACATCAATATAATAAAAGTTACATCAGTATCAATTGAGAGAGATAATAGATAATAAAACATCAATTTTCAGGAATCTTTGCAAGGGAGAGGTGGAAACTAGATTTAAAAAAACTTTGCTTACTTTATTTTGTAAACTGGTGATTGATGTCAAGATTGATATCTTATGGTCACACTGTTCTTTCTTCCAAAATATAGCATTGCACCTGTCTTTCTTATCTTGACTGCACCACTAAATTGGCATTGGTGTAACCAAACCCTGTCGATGAGTGAAACACATGAGTGATAAACTGAGAAATCATCAGAGACTGTACACACATTCCGATCACCTCCCTTTTCTAGAAACTTCAGTCTCCTCGGCCCTGAGTACCAACAGTGGGCCATTGAGGATTCATTTGCCAGTATTAGATTAATGCAGGAGCAGAGAGAAGAACCCCAATAATTACTCTATGATTAATAATAACCAAAAAAGGTGGTTTTCCTTTTTGCTTCATTGGGAAAATATCTTATATTTTATATACTACATATATATATATATTATATTGTACCTCATAAGTATGTACAATTATTACATGCCAACCTAAAATATAAAGTAAAAAATTTAAAAGCCAAAATATGAAGTCTTCTCATTAAAATATACTCTTGTATTGATTAACAAAGGTGCATGCATGTTCTGAGAAGTGTGTCATTAGATGATATCATTGTACAGACATCATAAAGTGTACTTACACAAACATAGATGCCACACCCTGCTATACTCCCTGGCCATCTGAACCATCTATAGATGCAATTGCCTACTATACATCTAGGTTATCTGGATATGCCATGGTATATACAGTCCGTTGTTGACTGAAATGCACATAATTGCATTCCATTCTTTATAAAGTATTGAAACTGGGCACTCTTCCTTTTATATGCCAAAACTGAATCCTCTCACCTTTTTGGAAATTTTGTCCCCCAAAGAGCACTTAATTGCATACCAGTTAGTATTTACCTGGTGCTTTTCAATGTGTGGCTATTTTATTATACAATTTCAGTAACATAAGTGGCAAAGTTCATTCTTGACTCTACAAGAATAGCTTTACTTTTCATGAATTTATAAGTTGATTTATTTACTGAGTTAAATTTCTAAGAGCAAGATTTTATTAGTGTGAGGGAATATCATTTCATCAATATATTTTTCCATATGTTGTAACAATCAAACTATTTTTAATAGAAATACATAGAGTACTCTCCAATTTTTGGACCTTCACAGATTGATTTTTGTTGTTGGTGTTGATGTTGCTGCTGTGTGTTATCCTTTTATTCACTTCTCTAAAATCTGTTAGAAGTTTAAGTCCTGAATTTAGAACTAGGTTGCATTAGCATGTAGTATTAAGACAGTGTCCACTTTTTTTCTTTATGGTAGCAACTCCTCAATTTTGAACAGCCAAATTATATTGACTTTTGGGAAATTCCAGGCAATGAGTAGAATAGACTGTTTCTAGGGAAATAGGAAACTTGCATAAGTATGAACTTGGCTTTTGAGTTGAAGCAGAAGCCAATTTTATGAATTTAATTTTGGTTCTACAAGGCCATGAACTTAGAGTAAAACCAAGAGCTAATTTTAAACTAACATTGATCCCATAAATGAATTTGGGTAAAGCTATTCAAGGACAGATAGCTCATGCTGTAGTAAGCCATGTTTGCAACGTGGAGTAAAAGCACTATTTTGGAACCCATTTCAATGGGTGTGTACTCATGAGGCTTAAGCTAAATGAAAAAGCCCAAATTTAGTTTGGCATGAAGCTGTCAGATTTCACAGTTTTTACTGCCAATGGCAAGAATTTCCCAGTCTGAGTGGACAATAAAGTTGGTATTTTTCAGAATTTAAGCTTTCTCTTAAAAGAAATTTAACAGTGGAACAAAAATCCAAACATCTATTTCTAAAACCAACCCAAAAGTTTAACTATTTTATGTATGAGGTATATATTACATACATACATACAAACATATAGATGATAGATAGATAGATAGATAGATAGATAGATAGATAGATAGATAGATAGACCATATAGAGACATATGTGATACACACACACACACACACACACACACACACACACACACACACACTTGCTAATTATATTTGGAAGCAATAAGAGAAAAAAAATGTTTGTGATTTTTTTTCTAATAGTACAGAAGAACAGGCCAGGTCTTTTGAAGTGTTATCTTATGAATTATACAACAATATTATGAAATAGCTATTATTCTATTTTATATCTAAAACCAGAAAACAAAATTGAAACAGGAGAATTTTTAAGACTTTCATAAGAAACACACAAAAATTAGATTGTACAATGAGGTACTACAACTCTACTTTTTTTTTCTTCTAGGTTTTAACATTCTATAAGTCTACAATTCTACCCCTTAACTAAAAGAAGTGGTATTCTGAAATTATCAGCCTAGGCCAAGTATGCATGATTTTGATCCACTTTAAATGATCAGCCTTTGAATGAAATACAGGGCCAAATTGCAGAAAGAAATACATGACAGAATACATCAGTAATTCAATTAAGATATTACATAAAAAGTTAGAAGCAAAGACCTCGTAGGAAGGACCATACAAAAAAGCAAAATTCAGGTTTGGAAGAAATGGGCTACATTGCTTTTTGGAAAATATGATGATTTTCTTAAATATATGGCTCTAACAGGTTAAAAAAAGAAATAAAACAAGTAACAGGCTAATGTTACATTCAAATAGAATCTGGGTTACCTTGATTCAATTTTTTTAATTTAAACTTAATATGCCAAATTCTTTCTATAAAGCAAAAAAAGAAGTACAATGTTCCATTTTTCCACATAATGAAAGTGCATTCCATTATGTCACTGAATTGATATCATGAGCCATATACATTTTACTAAAAAGTAATCTGCAGCTGGAAAGAGAAAAGCAGACTTTAAAAGTCTTAATAACATTTGAAGATATATTGATTATTTTTCTCAGCTCAAGTAAACCTTTGAGATTTAATTTCATCAAGATGTGAAAAAAATAGATGTCTACTAACAAAATTTCCACACAGATATAGCCCCAAATATTTTACCAGTCAAGACTGGAAAATCTCTTGAACTTAGACTTTTCAAGTCTCAACTTAGAGAAGTCATATGAATATTTGGAAGGAAATGAGTTTTAAGATGAAAAGGTCATGGGAACATTTCCCAGTTCCCTTCTAAGTAGACCCGGTATGTTACTAATTCTATATTTTAGTGGACACATATTTAACAAAAAATATGTAACATTCTTTTTTTAAATCTCATAAAATATCTAAACTATTATTATGCAATTCTGAACTTGTATCAATTATAGTTTTGCAAATAAAATATGAGCTGCTCATTAAAATGATGAAAAACCAAAAAGAACTTATGAAATAAAATGATCAGTTGGAGAATACTGATTAACACTCTTTTTACTCCCTTGTTGTTTAATAGAATGTAAAAGTCTAAAATTTCTTGGGAAAATTCACATGGGACCATTTGATTTAAGGCAAAAAAAGACTGTGTATTTGTTCAAGAAAAGAAAAGATCCAGATAGTGAAGGAAGGAAGAAGAAAGAAGTAGCAGAGCTGTATGCAAATACTAGAGAGAAGCTGCTTGTGCAAGAGCAATTAGGTGCTGGGTGAGGTGGTGCCAAGTATTAATTAGTATTAGGATTACTATTAATCCTAATACTTGGGAGGCTGAGACAGGAGGATCTAAGTTCCAAGCCCAGTTTAGTGAGACCTTTAGCAACTTAGTGAGATCCTGTTTCAAAATAAAAAAAAAATAAAAAGGACTGGGGGTATAGTTCAGAGGTAAATACCCTGGGTTCAATCCCCTATACCAAAAAAAAAAAAAAGAAAGAAAGAAAGAAAGAAAGAAAGAAAGAAAGAAAGAACAATTAGGCATTTTCTATAGTGCACTAAGGCTCAATCTTAATTTACATAGGTGTGGTGGTTACATTTATGTGTCATCTTGACTGGACTAAGGGATGCCCAGATAGCTGGTAAGCTATTGTTTCTAGATGTGTCCAGTAAGGGTGAGCTTTCTTGGCTGCTTTCCACAGAGCCTTCTTGCTGTGCTCTCCAATGGGGGAAGGAGTAATGGGATCTCTCTCAGGCCTCACTAATAAGAACATTAATCTTATACATAAGGATTTCATGCTCATCATCTAATAACCTTTGAAAGGCCCCCATCTCTTAATACACTCACATTGGGTATAAAGGTTAAAATATATATAGTAGGAAAATAAAAATTCAAATCATAGCAATAAGAATCCCTGTAAAGAATGTTTAATATTCCTACTTTTGGACTCTGTCCTTAGATAATCTCATTTCAAAGGTAAAAAGGATTCCCAGGAATTGACATTTTCGGAAGTAGCAAAGATGATTGTGATGAATATGGTTAATGAATTATACTCTGGAAACGAATTAGCAGAAGGTGTATGATTAAAACCATATAAGAAAAGCAAAATGTTAACCTATAGGACATCCTTCCCAGTCAGAAATAAATCTAGGCAAAAAAAGAAGAGAAAGAGAAAGAGAGAGAGGAGAAAAGAAGAAGAAGAAGAACAAGAAGAAGAACAAGAAAAAGAAGAGGAAATGAGAAGGAGGAGGGAGGAGGAGGAGGAGGGGGGAGGGAGGAGGGAGGAGAAAGGAGGGGGGAGGGAGAAGGAGGAGAAAGAGGAGGAGAAAGAGGAGGAGGAGGAGGAGGAAAAGAAAAGGAAGGAAGGAAGGAAGGAAGGAAGGAAGGAAGGAAGGAAGGAAGGAAGGAAGGAAGGAAGGAAGGGGAAAAAATTTTTTTCCTTAGGACTAAAAACTTATCCATGAGGGTCTCCTGTCCCCTCAGTCATAATCTTCCCTACTCCCCAAAAGTTGAAAACTATTAAAACATATATCCTACCACTCATGTTGGCCAAACTCCGCGGCTTTTGAAATGCCTCTGAAATGGCCTTTGCTACCTTTATATTTACCATCTTTGCTGCTTGAATTCTCCTATGCTTTTATTTCACAATTATCAATGTAATGTTTTGTCATATTTAAAATGCCTCTTAGTGTTAATAATGAATTTCCTATTTTACTCATGTAGTGAGAAAGTAGATAAACCATAAGTTTCCTTTCTCAGTCACCTTGGGTACTAATTCTAGAGATCTATCCATATAACCAGAGACTCATTTCTCTTGCCCCTAACCATTTCATATCAACTGTTCTTAGCCTCAGTGTTGCTAACGGTCCATTCTCAGGCATCATCCTACTTAACACCAGTAATCTTTAACACAGTTGCTCATTCCTTCCTCCTTAAAATGCTTTCTTCCTCTGGGTACTAGGACACCCATTGCCCTGCTTTCTACGTTACAGTTTCCTTTAGGCTCCCTTCTTATTTTCCTACCTTTTCACATTTCAGTGGTCCAGTGCTCGGTCCTTAAAACTTAACTTTTCTCCACATGTATATCCTCTCTTGTTCATCACTTGCACATGTCTATTAACAAAACCCCAATGCTCAAATTTCAAAACATATCCAACATTCAAACACTTCCCACTGTGATGACTTCCATCCCTCTTGCATCTCACCTGGATTACTGTGATAGTCTCCTTCTTGTGTCTCTGATTTTTACCAGCGCTAAAATTAGCCTCAATGAAGCTTGAAAGATCGTTTTAAAACATAATGTCTGATAAAAACTGTACTCAACCAAAAGCCAAAGAGGTTATTATGTCCTATAAGGACCAATATGATCTAGCTTTTCATGCCACCTTGACTTCATCTCACACTGCTCTGGGACTCACCTGGCCCCCTCCAGCCAGGCTGGCCTCCTTGCTGTCCAGTCTACCAACCACACTCTCCTCGGTATCTGGTTCTGTCATTACCTCAGCTTGGACCATTCTTCCAAACAAGCACATTGCTTCTTACTCACCTCCTTTATTTAGCCTTTCACTCAGATGTCACCTTCTCAATGAGGCTTTCCACCTTAGTCATCACTGCCATCTTCCCTTCTCTGTTACTGATCACAGTCTTTCCAATCTCTGAAATGTTTCTCATTATTTCCTTGTGTTTCTCCGCCAGCTGGAATGTACATTCCATGAGGGCAGGAATTTGTTACCCTCTGTGTGAAACATACCATTCACTATGCTGACTGTTCTTCATGATGGGTCCTCAGCAACAAGGAGCTTATTCTTGTATTTGTTGAATAAAAGAATAAAACTGAAAACAAAGCATTATTGACTGGGGTAAATACCATTAATATTTATGCATCTATATCCAAAACTTCCTAAAATCACAGTTGAGACAATTGTGTCTGGTGATGGATTACTTAAGATTAGTTTTGTGTGTTGTAAAGGAGATTTAAGGACAAAAAGATAAGATAAGAAGACTATGTTACCTTTAAGATATAACCTTTAAGCCGGGTGTGGTGGCGCACGCTTGTAATCCCAGCATTTGGGAGGCTGAGACCGGAGGATCTGGGTTCGGGGCCAGCCTCAGCTACCTAGTGAGGCACTCTGCAACTTAGTGAGACCCTGTTTCAAAATAAAGAATAAAAAATAGGACTAGGGGTGTAGCTCAGAGGTAGAATGCCCCTGA
>PVLC010014436.1:24759-39340 GCA_004027655.1 Graphiurus murinus
TGTGTGTGTGTGTGTGTGTGTAAGTAAGATATAAATAGACCTTAAAAGAAATGAGATCAACATCCTTTTCTCTTTCCCATTTGTCACTGGGTGAAATAAAGTTGTGCATGTGCGATAGCCATCTTATTCTCAACCACTTGGCTGCAGATAACCTCTTAGGATAAACAGCCACAGGATGGAAGGTCACTGCCAATTCTATCAAGCCAACAAATTTTCTACTGTGAACCACTGCAGAAAAGGAGAAATAAAATAAACTCTTGTCTAAGACAATGTTTTCATTAGAGCAGCTTATTCTATGCTTTAAACAATATATGGCATTTTCACAGGTAAAATATTCCTTAAAACTCCAAAAGCAATATAAATTTCAATATTAAAGGAGACAAAATTACAGCACTAATTCATTTAGAGGTGAAGGGTAGAAATCAATGGCAACTAGAAAGAGGAACTTAGAATATATAAGTATATTTTATTAACAGTCATTGTGCTAGGATTTTATGTGCATTGTGTCATGTAGTCTTCACAATATCATCCAAAGATAGGTATTTTTATATACAATTTTCAGGTGAAAATGAAATGGCACAGGCTGTTCAGATTTTTTTCAAAGCCCAATTTTGATGAGCTTTTCTCAAAGCATACTTTCCCACTCTCTGGTCTTTAGATTAAGGTACAAATCCCTCCTCTCTACCCAAAGTTCTTTGAGAATTTAAAATGAAAATCACTGATTAACCACTCACCAAACACATCTCTTCCCTTTTTGCTCCAGATGATAGTTCTGCAAAAGTAATGTGACTCAAAACCCTGCTGAATTGATGGAATAACCATCAAGTTGAGATCTAATCCCCAATTTGAACTTGGATTTCTAGAATAAGATATTCAATCTGTCTGGACCTGAACCTGTTGGTCTAGTTCCTACAATAAGATTACTCCAATAGCTGAGTCTGCTTAAATGAACTACAAAAGCATTGGCATGAAGTGGAAATTTGTAACCCCAGACAGAATCCCCATTCATTTGAGCAACCTGGAGTTGAAAGCACAATCCAAATCCAAAAAACACATACACAGTCCGGATTCAGTAATTCCACAGATGTGGTTACAAAGTGGATTCAGGATTTTAATGTATTTTTTCCTGGCTAGGAAGAAGGGAATTCATTCAAGAGGCTGAACAAAAACAACAAAGTAAACTTGCAGTCTGAAGGCATTCACAGATATGTATGAATACATATCCTCACATGAACATTTCACCTGGGGATTCTTTGCACCATGTAAACTGCCATCACACAGGTTGAAGTGAGCTCTGACTGATAATCAGTGCACTGACTTCAGATCCTAGATCAGACTGGAGTCCTCCAGACAAAATTTATCTCTTGAATCTAGATGTCTTCCACATTGGTAATAGCTAAACTTCAGTTTTCTGACAGTACTAATGAAGCACACAAGACCTGACTTTTCAGATAGCTCCAACTGCCAACATTTTGCTTTGGCATCAGCTTAGAATGGAGCCCATGGCCTTAATTTTTGGCCACAGAAAAAGAAGGAATACTTTATTTTTAAATTTTCCAATTCATCACTATGGCCCCTGTGTCAAGGCAAATTATTTTCCTTCTGGGCCATTATATTTTTAAAAAACGGTTGCACCTGGTTTCTCCTCTCAAGTTTCTACATTTCACTCTCTTTTTTCCCAATTTATGTAAAAATTATTTAAGGCTCTTAGTCTCCTCTATATCATATTAAACCAAGGGAATATTGGAGGGGGGCTGAGTAGACAACTGTGCAAGAATAGCAGATACTTGATTTTTTCTTCTTGCTGTGAATGACTGGATAATTTACATCACCTTTCAAAACCACTTTTGGTCTTTATCCAATGTGTTTAGAAAGCTGAACTTACTGTCTCATCTTTGTCTACTACTGTTTCTTATCATTCCATATTGGGACATCTTTGAGGTGTTCATGGTTTATATGTCATGTATTTGTCATAAAAATGCCATAATAAACTATTTTCTGCCTAATTTATGTATGTGTTGCAAATAACTGAAAAGATTCTCTGAAGATTAATAATGTGTACAAGAAAGACTTTCAGAGTTTATTTCTCTTTGGGGATTTTGTTTTATCTTGCCTTTTTTGTATGCATGGCTACAGAAAATGAGAAATAATTCCATGTGTACTGTTGGAAATATTGTAAAAGGTGAAAAAGATTGTAGAAAATAGGTCACAGTGAACATTTCAGAGAACAAAGGTATTTCTGAAAATGTGTTACTATATTTTAGTTTCCATATGGAATTTATTATACACTTTTCTTTGGCCAAAATTTTCTGAAGTGTTTTCCTTCCTGGGTCCTTTGGTTGTTGTTGTTACCTATATTAAAGCTACCAAGTGCCTGAATATGTCCAACAAACAAACAAAAAAGCATAGGTTAAAATAACATTTTTAAACATGAGCAGAAAGTTTAAAGTGTGGCATGCTCTTTTACATGGAAATTTCTCTTTTCTCTTATATTATCTTTTACATTATGTAAATCTTCTCTTTGGAATTGGATTTAGAGCCCACAAGTCCCCAGAGAAAGTGAAAATCAAAGTGAAATAAATATGTGAAAGAGAAGTGTCTCTTTCACATTTTACCATTAAAAGAGACTGAGATAAGGAACCTAAAGTTCTTCAAGACTGTTGGAACAAAATTAATTTCCTTTGGCTTAAAATCACTGAGGTAAGGCCACTCACTACCCATGACTGCTGACACAGCCACCTTGCAATGAAGTCTGGGAAGACACTTGTATCTTCAGTGGTTACCATGTCAATGATGAAGAACCAAATAAATCTATATTTTAAACCTCATGTCTTCTTGGCAGGATCAAATCTAAAGGGTGCTGCCTGTTTCCAGATATCTACAGATTTCTGTAGACAAAGAAATTGACCTTCTTAGCCAGTCAAAGGTTTGCTCTCAGCTGTGCAAATCCCACATAGTGGTCTTCCAAATCCTTCCCCAGAGCTTGACAAAAGAAACCAGGAGCTTTGCAGCAGCAGTCAAAACACCAATTTTAGGGCCTCAAAACAAAAGATTGATCTCTATATTCATTTGTTTGAAAGTCATGGAATGAATGTATTCTGAGGCCATATCTGTACCTAAGCTATGTTGTGAATAAACTAATTATTGCCAAATTATTTGGCAGCCATTTTGTTGGATTCCAATAGAGTAAAACTTCCCAACACTCAATGAAGCAAATCAAGATATGACCTTAAATAATTCTTATAAGATATATAATGTTCTTATCAAAAGATTAACATTGGATATTCAATAAGAACAATTCATTTTCTCAATGTATTGACAAGATAATGATTTATGGTCCCAGTTCTCACAATGTCATCCACTTTAATGGAAGAAGAGATTTCTTTCAGGACCACAGGTAGCATGATTTCATAATAATGCACACTGATGAAGAAAGTTTTAAATCTCAATGATAAGTAGAGTTTTGTTTTTTCACAAAAGCTATGGACAATAAAGGCTGGCAAAGTCTTACATCATGCACAGAGTACAAAGAGTTTCATCCAGATACATTTTTTCTTGGCAAAGAAACTGTCCCACTTGAAGACCTTTGGATATCACCAAAGAGATCCACAGAAATAGAAATTCTTTCTGAATGGCTTTAGTGAGTACCAACAAATGAAATGCAGGAGCTGGCTTCACAAGAGCAACTTCTTTCAGTTGTTGCCAATTCTTCTGTGGTCTTTTCTAAATTGTAAAAGAAATGTCAATAGTCTGAAGTTGATGACAGTGAGTGACCCAGACGCTGTTTCAATTTTCTTTTTTTTCTTTCCTAGTTACAAATCAAGCCATGACTTCATCCAGGTTATAGCTAAAGGATGTTCCCAGCAACATGCAAGAAAGAGTTTTAATATTTTAACAAATTTGCAATTATTTTCTTAATTCCATGCATTTCAAATTGAAAGCTACTTCCCTGGACAAGGTACATGCCATTCAATGTGTTTCACAGTGGGCAAGTGGGAAATGGATATGCAGGTTCATTGGCTTCCTTTTTCCATAGTCAAGAACCTTGTAATAGATGAGCAGTACCTCATGACAATGCTTTTCATTTTACTATTTATTTGTTTATTTATTTGGTATTGGGGATTGAACTCAGGGGTATTCTAACTCTGAGCTACACCCTGAAGTTCTATTTTATTTTGAACAGGGTTTGATTAGGTTCCTGAGAGTCTTACTATGTTGCTGATGCTGTCTTCAAACCTGTGATCCTCCTATCTCAGCCTCCCAAGTACTAGGATTACAGCCATGTGCCACCACGTAATGCACAGTAATACTTTTCAGTGATGGAGTATGTAAAATGATTTCCTATTTATCTTTTTAATATTTTCTAATTAAGTTAGATTAAGACAAAGACAGATATCCACAAATCTAATGTCAACATATGTTTTAATTTAATTCCTATAGGCAGAAATATATTATAGAAATTATAACTTTTTTGTAGTAGGCATTGAACCCAGGGGCATTCTACCTTTGAACTATACCTCAGCTTTATTTACTTATTTATTTATTTATTTATTTATTTATTTATTTATTTATTGTGATACTGAGGATTGAACCCAGGGGCATTCTACCTCTGAGCTACACCCCCACCTCTATTTTTTATTCCTTATTTTGAAACAGGGTCTCACTAAATTGTGGAGGGCCTCACTAAGTAGCTGAGGCTGTCCTCGAACCTGCGATCCTCCTATCTTAGTCTACCAAGTACTGGGATTACAAGCAGGAGTCACCATACCTGGCTTTTTTTTTTTCCTTTGTTTTTTAAACAGGTCTTGCTAAATTGTTGAGGCTGGTATCGAACCTATGGTCAACTTTCCTCAGCCTCCCACCTCCCCACCTCCCAAGTACTGGTTTACAGGTGTGTGCTACTGTTCTTGGCTAGAAATTTTACATCTTAGCATGATAATTACAACTATCCAAATTGTAGAGCAGCTTCTCTAGGCACACGACAACTGTTTAAGTTATAGCATAACTCCCATAACATAATTTGGTATAAAAATAATTCATTTATTCATTTCAAGAAATAATCTTCATAGAAACAAGAAAAATGTCTGAAGAAAAAGATAAATACATACACATATATAATGAAATGTGGCTCATAGGCCCCTAACTAAGAAATTCTGGTCTAAGAAAAGCCCTCTATTTTATTGTCTGATATTTTCAAATATTTTAGAGCAAAATGGTTTAAATTCTCATTTTAACTAAATTCCCCCTTGACATTAAGGGGCATAAACATAACCTCAATAATCCATGGGGAAAAGAATAATTCTTTTATTTCAACCTGGCTCATATTCATGTGCAGAAAACTCTTCTGTCTGGGATTAACTAAAGCACACTGTTGACTGGATCATCCCAGAACATTTCTGTATTCTAATAACTAATAATCACGATAATGATGCTGTGGTTCACAAACATTATAAAAGGTCAATGAATCATCAAAAAATTGAATTAGGTACAATATGCTTTTAGTTTAGAAACCCTGTGATTTCAAATACTTCTGGTGCTTTCTCTCATTTAATGCCTTAATTAGCCAGTGCCCCTTAACCTTTCTTCCCCTAATGAATTCTTCTGTACAAAGTACCTAGTTAGTAGTAACTTATTTTTTTTTATTCTGAAGATGAGTGTTTTGAAAAAATTTTGACCATGGCAATCATAAGAAAATTTTTCATCCGTCCATCTAAAACACACTTGAAGGTATATATATATATATATATATATATATATATATATATATATATATTACATATATATATATATATATATTACACTTGCCATAAAACATTCTTATCCTTAAGTGAAATGCACACTAATATTTTCTACAAAATGTTAATTTATCACACTGTATCAGTGCCTGTATTAACCTACTACATTTATTTTATCAACTAATAATTTTATCAACTAATAATATCAACAACCTACTGCTGAGCTGATATCAGTCTAATCCTCAAAGATCATGACCTTTTTTTTCCCTGCAAGATTTGTGGCTTTACTAATTCAAATGTATTTTTAGAGTTTATGCTTTGGAAATAAGGACTCATTTTCTATTTTCTTGAAAGTTTTCAATTCTCAACTGAAACATTTTATTATCAAAAGCACATTATTCTTTACACTATCAACACTGATATAATAGTTATTGTCAGTTATTGTCATTGCTAGGTGATTTGCAGATTTACTTATAATCTCCACAATAAGCCTGAAATGTAGGTTGCATGATTTCCAGTTTGCATTTAAGCAAACCATGGCTCAAACAAGTGAAGTACCTTGCTAGATTTCATTACCAATACCAATAGGCACCCAAGTGTGGTCTCAGTATTCTCTGACCTGAGCACCACATGTACTCACTGTGCTCCCTGCCCTGCCTTTAGCATTTCTGTATACACTAGGCAACTACCATTTTTATGGACATTCACAAAATAGATCTCCAAACCATGAGGTAAATAATTACGATGAGTTCTCATGTCTTTATTAATTTCTTTGAGACACTTTTGCTGAAAATTCCATTAAATGCCATAATGAAAGGCCCATAAAAGTGACCGAGAGTACAGAGAACAACTGACTTGTAGATCGGTTTGAATTTTGCAGAAATCTTTGACTATGACAGACAGTGGAAGGGATATTTGGTCTTCACCTTAAGAGATACAAAGGATTTCAAAGAGTAAAATAGAGAGGCAAGGGGTTTCCAGGCCTATAGAAGGAACCTGAAATAACGTTTAAGAAGCTGAGAGTACATTGAGTGTTTTGGGTCCTCAGCAGGCAGCACAAAATGATGAGTGAACAAGACAGAGGAAGGAAAAATGGAAAATGAATTCGGAAATTCAAGAACCAACCACTTTTTTTGAAGCTATTGAATGTCACAATAAGACAGTCACACTGTATTCTCTGCTGTTGACTTTAAATATTTTTCCTTGCTTAATTGAAAAGTATATTTGGACTCTATCATTTTTCAGTCAGAAAAAAAAAAAACAGTAAAAGACAACTTTATTCAAATGTTAAATTTTACTCATTATTCCAAGTGGCTATAAAGTATGGAAACATGGGTGAATATATATAATGGCATACACACAGATTTATTGATATTACATTATAACACATAAAGTGTTGAATGATATTCTATTAAAATGTTTTCCAGACCTGATGGTCAGCTAATATTTTATAGCTGCATTTCGTAAGTAGTTTCTATGTTTTGATATCAATATACAGCTATCAGCCTAAACAGCAAAAGCATTCAGAATTCTCTAATTGAAAATTTTAGGTAGAAGACAGTCTTTTACTTCAATACAAATTTACAAAGGTAACTCTCACAAGAAATTCTGTCATACGTCACAGTGTTGAGCTTGCTGATAAGAATTGAGAAACAAGTTGAATGCAGCTGTTTTATCAAAGTAATTTTTTTCTGTATCTTTAAAAAAATATGAACAAACCTATTGTCTAATGACACTAGCACAGATTAGAACCAAATATTTTATATAATCTCATTCTTCAACTTTTTGTGTGTTAACCATTATCGAATAGTTGCTAAATATCATGCTTTTCCATAGATGTATTCAGAGTTAACCCCAGCCATAACTTCATGCCATTTTCACATCAGGATATGAGAAATAACAAAAATAAACAATAAACTGACCAAGTATACGTCTTATGAAATAAAGCTTTATTTTTTCAATGAAATTAGTGTATCTCTACCACCTAATGCAATGCACATTTCAAATATACTTAAACAGGAAAGAAGAACAAGAGAGAAAAAACGTTCCTGTATGCTTCCATTTCTCCTTATTCTACCAAGTCAATTAATAGCATAATGCTAAGGCATGTTCCACTACAGAAATGCTTACTGTTTCAAAAAATCGTGGGATCCACACAGTAAGATTCTCTGTTATTCCCACCTGAGTTCATTCCACTGTCTTTTTCTCTTTGCTGCCCTCCTCTGGAATTCTTGTATCACCTTGTTCCTTGTCCTCTTTTCCAAAAGATATGTGCCTTACACTTGACTAGAATTTAAACAGAACCATCAAAAGAAGTTCAACTTTCTGATTTTTATTTTTCAGTGCATTTGTATCCAATTTTACAGCACAGTTGAGGGTGCAATGTAAACGATTGCAAATTATCCCTGTGTTTTACCACATCACACGTTTGTGTTGTTTTGTATAACTTTCTTTACCACCAACTGAACAGCCTAGGAAACTGTTCTTTAAGAATATCTCCTATAAGATACTATTTGGGTTTTTTTTTTTTTTTCAGAACTGGGGATGGGACCCAGGGGCATCCTACCTCCAAGCCATACCCTCAGCCCCATTTTTATTCTTTATTTGGAAATAGGGTCTCATTAAATTGCAGAGGGCCTCACTAAGTAGCTGAAGCTGGCCACGAACCTGCAATCCTCTTGTCTCAGCTTCCCAATTATTTGACTTTTTATTCTTCTATTAAGAAACCCATTTTCTCTCTTACCATCCTTCACCTTCCCTCCCCTTCCCTTAATCACTACATCACCTTTATTGCATTAAATTATATGTATTGTTCAATGTTTTAATTATGAGCAATAGGTGCCAAAGAATTAGAAATTTGAAATATTTTTTCTCTTAATGTGAAATTCTATGTAAATTTTCCCATACATTTTATGAGTCTGAATATGTCTCTCCATTGTTCCCTAGTAAATACATCAAAAATATTTGGATTAGGAATGGACAAATAGAATGTGTGCTTCGTGCTCCAGGAAAAAAAGCTGACATAGCAACAATGTCACCCAATTAATTTCTTTTTAAAAATCATCTCTAGATCATTTATTTTTATTGAGTGCATTGTAATTTTACATCATATTGGGGTACAGAGTGTCAGAAAAGTACATGCACACACCTCTTTTTGCCCTACTTATTGGGTACTCCCCTCACCCTACAAGTCTTTGAGATTGAAATTGGCAATTATATATACATATATATTTATTTATATATTTATACTAGCATTATTTATTCTATTGCATTCTTTATAACTTAATTCCCCCCACCCCTATTCCTTAATTCCTCTCAGTCATTCCCCTGGAATCACTGTTCTTCTATCTGATTTGCCCTAATTTCTGAATACAATTTACAATAGCCAAACTATGGAACCAGCCTAGGTGTCTGTCAATGAATGAGTAGGTGACAAAACTTAGGTATATACTCACAATGGAATTTTACCCAGCTATAAATGGACAAAAACACACTATTTTCAGGAAAATAGATGGAACTCGAGTATAGTCAATTCCAAAGAACAAGATGTATGTTCTCTCATATATGTGAAAACTAGAGAGATTTTCAGAAATAAGGGCGACACCATTAATTTCTAAATTATATTATATTCTACTATTCCATATCCCTTTCAATATAACTGTTACAATCTCTTGTGTCCCTTACATCAATTCTTCTCAACTCTTAATGTGCATAAAAACTAGTTGAGGATTCTACTACAAGTGGATTTTGTCCAAAGAATACTGATATTTTGCATTTCTAATAAGCTCCCAGGAATTGCTAATGCTGCTGGTTCAAAGAGAATATTTTAAGTAGTGGGCCCTAGATCAGTGCTACGTAATAAAAACATAATGGTGGCCATATATGAAATTAAAGTTTTATACTAGCATAGTCTAAAACAGTAAAAGGAAACAAGTGAAATTTATTTTAATCTTATATTTTATTATGATATTAACTCATTATTTGTCATATTATCATTACATGGTATAATATATCATATTACATAATAATGTAATATATTAAACTAATATGTAACAAATATTATTCTAATACATAATCAATATAAAAACTTATTGAGATATTTCCCATTCTCTTCTTTTCATCCAAAATATTCAAACCCAGTGAATATTTCACATTGATAGTGCATCTCAGTTTGGCAAGTTGTATTTCAAGTGCTTAGGAGCAGTATGTGGCTAGTGGCTGCCATATCAGACAAAGCAGCCCTAGACAGACACATCAGATCTATATTATGAAAGTAAAACAGCCAAACTCAAGAATATGCTATCCATGGCAACACCTGAAAAAAATATGCATAGCAAATCCTATCTGAAACCTCTCTATCAAGAAGACCAAAAGAAGGGTTCATCTGTTTATGTGTACTTGGGTTTTTAAAGGTACCTATAAACAAAATATAACCAATAGAAACTTCTTCCTAGCTTCCAGGTCTCCCATAATTTCGGCAAGGAATATTCTGAGCCATTTGTGACATCTTTAACTCAGCGCTAAGTTATATGTTGTCTCCACCCACAAGAGCCTCTTGGCATTCAAAGAGCTAAGAGCTGGATGGAAGTAAGTGACTGGAAGAAAGAAGTAAGTGCAAACAGAATCAGATTTTATTCTTCCTACCAAAATTATTTTCAAACACCACAAAATACTCGGCATGCACAAATCCAAAAATTTCCATTTTAGGAATCTTTTCCAAAGCATGCATCATCAAATTGTAACATAGCAAATCCACCTCCAAGAATTTAAACTCACACACACACATTCACACACACACACACACACACACAAAAACACATATACACCATGCATGCTCACACACAGAGGCATGGAAGGAACTGGGAGGTTGTGACAAAAATAGTGTCATTTATCATTTCTGAATAGTTAGGTTAGACAGTGTTTTAATTTCATATTTATGCTTTTCTTCAATACATTAATTTCTTATTAACATATGATACAAATATATGTATAAATGAGGAAAGGAGTGCCCATAAACCCAAGATCATTTCCTTACATGCTTTTTCTTGTGCTACTCATCCCTACAAAACTTAATTCCTTTTCAACCCAAGAACATTTCTCTACTGTTACAGGCCAAGTAGGTCTATTAATTGATCTAAAAATCTCTTTATGGCATGTCATATTTCTCTTATCTCCTAGCACACATTCATGATTTTCTATCCCTAAGTATCAGTGATTTAGCACCTAATCATTTTCCCTAAGGCATTCACACTTAGAATCCTGCAGCAAATTTCATTAATATTACTAATATTATGGTACACATACTCCATAAATTCCTATTTTTCTATTTTTATGTGAGTATTCACTTTGTTTCTCACTATCTGGTCTTCTAAAAATGACTTTGTGCTTTTATATTATATTCAGAACTTGAATCCAGTTTAGTCTTTTTACTATCTGATAATATCTATATGGTATGATTATATTTTATCTGTCTAGCATATTATGCACCCATTTTCAACCATCACAGGAGTCCTCCATTTAAAGACAGGAAGCTACTCTCATTATCAGACATGTTATATGGCTTCTGGCTCCAGAAGTGACTTTGGTCAGACTTGTACACAAGCTAAGATTATCTAACTCAATATTATTATTACTCAATTTAACTCACTAGGCAGAGAAGCAGAACATTTGCTCAATCCCTCCATGTGCAATGGGGAACAGGCAGGAAGCCTGAGAAAACCCTATTCCTGAGACTCAGGTACCAGATGTACCCAAGACTGAGGGTCAAACAGGAGACTGAGAAGCCAGTCCTGTTAGTGCCATAAAATTTGCACCAAATAACAAGGAACATCTTTGTGCATTAGGAGTGGAAAATAGCATAGAGAAAGAGCTCTTCTATAGTGCAGGTATGTGGGGCCTACTGGAGCTCAGGGTAGAACAGAAATATTGAGAAACATACTCTACAACTCCAAGCTACACCGCAGCTTGAGGTAGTGGCAGGCCAACACTAGAAACACAACCATTTGCAAAAAGAAGATGCCTTAACTCGTATTTCACAGTGGACAAAGATTCATTTAAAATGGCTCATACACTCAAATGAAAAATTTGAAAGTATAAAATTCTAGAAGAAAACAAGTTTAATATTGAATAAGAAGAGTCTTGTGTGATAACGTATGCTTCGTAATCACAGTACTTGGGAGGTTGAGACAAGAAGATCACAGGTTTGACACCAGCCTCAACAACTTAGTGAGACCCTAAACAAAACAACACCAAAAAAAACCAATAAAAGGACTGTGGGTGTACCTTGGAGATCAAATGACCTGGGTACCACCCCCCAGTACCAAAAAAGAAAAAAAAAAGGAATACGAAGAAAGCACCCCAAAGACAATATAAGAATGGCAAAAAAAAAAAAAAAGAATCACATAAAAGATGCCCATCATCTTTAATCATTAGGGAAATACAATTCATAAAACCACTAGGGATACTAATATAAAAAGACTGATCATACTGGATTTTTTTAAAGGATAGGAGAGAAAAAAGTACATCTGCTCTAAAAAAAAAAGAACAGTTAGATGGGCTTTTATTTAATAAAAGTAAACATACATTTACTATATAAGCCAGCAGTTCTACTCCTAGCTATATATACAAGAGCATGAAAACATGTGCTCACATGTTGATCTGTGAGTGGTTTAAGCAGCTTTAGCCATAAAGGCCTCAAACTGTAAACAACCCAAATATCCTTCAGCTGGTGAGTAAATGAGCAAATTGTGATTGATCCATCAACAGAATACTATTCAGCAGTGAAAAGAAACAAAATACTGATGTTTACAGGAAAACAGTTGATTCTTAAAAGCATTAAACCAAGAAAAAAGACATAGGCTGTATGATTCCATTATGTAATATTCTAGAAACATCAAATATGGAAACAGAAAAGAAATCAATGGTTTCTAGTGACTGAGGAAAAAAGAGAGGATTGTCTGAACAAAAGCACATGAAAAAAAACCTTTGCGGTAATAAAAATTCCATATCATGATGGTGGTGGCCATTACATAACTGTTTGTGTTCATCAAAGCTGGTAAATGGACATTTTTTATCCTTAAAATATTTTAAAAAGAGAAACTATACAACCAATAATATTTGACTGTACTCAAGTTTAAGAACCATTGCAACTGTCAAGCAAAAGCTGCTGTACTTGTGTACAAATAGAAGCTGTTGACTATTCAACTGGACCTGAAATTTCTTGGCCACAACTTGTCCTCACTGGAGGTGGAGCAGATTCATCTTGATTCCAGTGTCTACTTAACTAAAGGATGCAGATGTAACTTCTCTTATGTTGCTTTTTCCCAAAAGGAGTCATGAACAAAATTGTCATTACAGGATGTACAAGTGCTCAGAAGAATTGTAGACATAGAGTAAATGTTAGCAGAAAAACACTGGGGGTTGTTTAGTTCTCAGGAAGAAATAATAAGCCAAGTTTAGAAGTAAACTTCCTTTTTTGATTGGGTTATTTATTTTCTTAGCTGTGATTTTCTTGAGTTCTCTGTATATCCTAGATATTAGTCCTCTATTAGAAGAGTAGCTTTCACAAATATATCAAAGTCAATCACTAAACTGAACTTGAGAAGGAGGGAGGGCGAGGGAGTGGGGTGGGAATTGGGGAAGGGGTTAAGTGAGAAATGTGTGCATATATGCCTTTACCAGCTTGTACCTAACAAAGATGTATGATTACGAGCCGGGCATGGTTGCACAGGCTTGTAATCCCAGCATTCGGGAGGCTGAGACCGGACGATCCGGGTTCGTGGCCAGCCTCAGCCACCTAGTGAGGCACTCCACAACTTAGCGAGACCCGGTTTCAAAATAAAGAATAAAAAATAGGGCTGGGGGTGTAGCTCGGAGGTAGAGCGCCCCTGAGTTGAATCCCCAGTACCGCAAAAAAAAAAAAAAAAAAAAAAAAAAAGATGTATGATTACAACGCACTAATTAATAAAATATTTTTAAAAAACTAATCAGCCTCAAAAAAAAAGTAAACTTCATTTGCTTTGTTCTTTTACATTATTCTGAGTCAAGACATTGCTGTGTGTGTGTGTTTTCTCGTGTTTCATTGCATATTTTAACCATTTTTTAACGTCTATACTTTCAATTCCTATAAAATCCTTGAAAATAGGATAAGAAAACAAATAACACAATCAAAAAATGGGAAAAGTATCTAAATAGACACTTCACAAAAGAAGAAATACAAATGGCCAATAAATGTATGAGGAAATGTTCAACATCATTAGCAATCAGAGAGATGCAAATCAAAACTACCTTAAGATTTCACCTAACTACAATCAGAATGGCAACTATCAAGAACACAAACAACAACAAATGCTGTTGAGGGTGTGGAGAAGTGGGAACCCTAATACATTGTTGGTGGGATTGCAAATTAGTGCAACCACTTTGGAAAACAGTATGGAGGATCCTCAGACAACTGGGAATGATCCTACTATATGATCCAGCAATACCTCTACTGGGTATCTACCCAAAAGAAAGGAAACCAAACTATCAGACCACCGCATGTGTATCTATGTTTATAGCTGCACAGTTTACAATTGTCAAACTATGGAACCAGCCAAGATGTCCATCAACAGATGAATGGATTTCAAAACTATGGGATATGTACACAATAGAATTTTACTCAGCCTTAAAGAAGAACAAAATCATGTTATTTGCAAGGAAATGGAAGGAACTGGAAAACATTATGTTAAGTGAGATTAGTCAGTCACAAAAAGTTAAAAATCGAATGCTCTCCCTAATATGTGGAAGCTAGGGAGAAAATGGGACATAAGAGGGACTCCAGATGAAGGAGAATTCTTAGGTGAACAAAG